>DWDV01001552.1:0-12998 GCA_018245615.1 Mimoniades ocyalus | reverse complement strand
CGCGTGGTGACTCGCACGGTGCGCGCTCCCGACACGCACATGTTGGACACGCCCCACGCCGGCAGTTGCAGGAAGCGACAGCCACGGGACGCCATGTGCCGCTCGAGACAACGGATCTAATCAATATTAACAATGATTACAAATACACTTTGTAAACTACATAATCTTCTGTCCCATAACTTATATACGTTACATTAACTATGTTAAACATAGTCATCACATGTAGGGGCATTTCTATCGCATTACTCATATTAGTGTTTAGAGAAAGCGATCATGTATCATGAGATGGCCCATATGTTTGCTTGATGCATTATGATTACAATAATGAGAAAAAAAATACTTACCACATCAGCATATTTGACCCGAAATTTTTTTTTCGCTTCGCCTTTGAGCGGTTTAATAAAATGATCCACCATAGCGCTTAAAATGTCCACGATATTTTGCAACAAGGTGCGGCTCCATTGGCCGCTCTCTGCAGCCAGCTGCGTCAGCACACGACCCACGTGCGGAGAAATCTGATCATTCAAAAATATAATAATCATTTTAACGATCAACAATCACATGCACACTTACAGATTGTCATAATACGATACATTTAAAAGCTACTAACTTTTCCAACACATGTAAATCTTCGTCAAGTCATACAGAAACCACGTTAGACAAAACTTTTAATATAGGATTTTTAAGTCTTCTATACGGAATCTATTAATCATCTATAAGATTACGATTCATAAAGTAATACTGTGACATGTTGTTGAAAACAACCTGTGCCGTTAAATATTACGAGACTCTAACAGACAAGAAACGTGCGCATAAAGAAAATCGATTTTCTTTGGATCATCATAAAGAATATCGATTTTCTTATCGATCTTTAGCATGACAATTTCTATCACGCACATACATACATGCACTGGAAGGTTTCAATTTCATTGAGTAATTGTTACAGTAAGCTTGTACGTTTATACAATAATATAGCCCTTTACCCTATCAAGCGCATCGGTGGACTCGCGCAGCGAGGCAAGCACGTGGAAGATCACGTCCGCGTTAGAGTACCGCAGTGCCGGAGCGTCCAATGCGGAGAACATGCTGCCCAAGTTGTCCACGGACACTTCGATCAATATATCGAACCTCTCGTTCTCCTATTAATAGCAAACAAAGCATTATTAATACGAAATAAAGAGTTACTTTTTTGAACACAGACTTACACGTAACGGATACAATGGATATTAATGTGTAGATCATTGATGCATGCATAATAGTATTCAACTTTATATCAGACTCAATTGATGCAATATTTAGCAATGAGTGTGATCCTATCTAACAATATTAATATGAATGATAAGTTAATATTTCATTGCAAAGTACAAACCTCCAGTGCCTTTATATAGGACAAAATCCATTTGCCGAGGGACGGAGTGCCATGCCATTCATACATCCAGCGGTAAAGACATGAAAGCGAAGAACGAAGGCCCGCACCGCCCGGCCCATTGTCCCTTTGTTCTACCAACCAACGAGCAGCCGCAATAGAGCCCTCGCTGTCACTGCCATCGATAATCACCAGCACAGTGGAGGTAGCCGGGCATGCATCAGACTCTATTTCAAATTCAAATATCATTTATTTAAAATTGGTTAATTACAACACTTTTTCCATGTCAAAATGAAACTACCACCGCTTCAGAAAATACCTCGCTATGGAGAAAACGCGGCGAAAGAAACTCCATAGGTACTGCATCTTTTTAAAATAAGCACTTAATTTAAATTATAAATAATAATTTTAAGCCTTAGAACTATAGCAAATCATTTCGAAACGTCTACGTCTGGCATTTAATCTGCAATTGAGTAATTGGCTTTTTGACATAATGGAAGCTTAACGAATTTCTTGAATCTACAAACTGACAAACTTACCGCGTCGTTCGGGAGTTTGTTATAAAAGCGTATACTTCGACCTACAAACGAGTTAGACACTTTATGAAGCCTAATAGTAGGCACTGCAAGTTTATTTTTATTTCTTAAATTTAATTGATGGAGATCACTATTCTTCTTCAATTTACTAAGATTTTTGTGGATATACATCAGGTTATTATAAATATATTGTGAGTGTAGAGTATGTTACTGTCACTGAATGTGTTTCGTAGTGACTCCCTTGGACCCCATCATATAGATAGTTCGAATAGCCCGTTTCTGGAGCACGAAAATGTCAGCGGCAGTGCCCCAAAGGAGTAGACCGTATGACATGATGCTATGAAAGTAGCTGAAATAAACTAGACGCGTGGTGTCAACATCGGTCAGTTGACGAATTTTCTTCACAGCATAAACACAGATAAACACAGCATAAACACAGACACATTTAACTTGATTGGCGAATTAAAAGTAGGCAGCTTGTATGCTTTTGCTACTTTTGTTTATTAAACAATAGTTGTTGAGAATTGTACACATCAGCAGTATAAATATATAGAACGGTTCACGCGTTTTGCTGTGAGCTATTAAACATTATACGCTTCCGATAAAGATTTCTATATATAATTCTACGCTGTGATATTAATACGTTCTGTAAATCCGTAAATCTCCTTGAGATGTTAGCAAGCAAATCAGAGCCCGTAGGAAAGTCGTGAACTTGTCCAATTTACTTCATTCTGACATTTCGACACTGCTTCATAACGGTACATTAATTCGACTTCGAATTTCAGAATCCAATTCGAATGAATGTTCAGGGAATAACATGTAAAATTATATAGTACACATTTGGAGGTAATTTTTTACCCTTATCAGATCGCCTTATATTTTATAGTTCTTCTAAAGAATGCTTTGTTGCTCAATGAAATAACACTTTTGAAGTATTACAGGCAAATAGTTATTATTATTGCTTTCAAATTTTGATGTACTGTAAATTGTCCATAGGGAGGCTTACGTGGAAAATTTTATATAATTTTTTAGTAAGGTGTAAAGATAGGATGATATGGTAAGCTGATGCTGATGAGGATGATGTAGGTAGAAAGACTCATGTGTTATGTATTGACAATTCTAAAGTTGGCATAAACTACGAAAATATCAGCATTAAAGAATATTATTTTACAACTTTTTACAGGTAGTCACAGTAGACATCACCAAGGGAGAGCAACAAGTACAAGAAATGAAGATCTCATTCAAGGAGCGACACCTAGTAGCGTAAGCGCTACCAAAATTCCAAGCGACATTATTTCAGAAATCGAGGATGAAGAGGAAAGCGACAATGATGAGGTTTGTATTTCTCAATCTAATTAATATATCAGCCGAGCACCTTATATTAACATATTTATAAATGTTCATAGCGTCGAACGACAAAATGTCAAAAACAGTATATTTAGTTAGGAATATTCAAAAGAGGAGGATTTTGATCCACGTTTCCGTGCTTCGAAACGTATGTAACCAAGCACAAACTGTAATGTGTCATATCTGTTTTTCAGTAGTTATCTTGTGAATACAGACTTTAGCCAAGGCATTGAAGTCTGTAAAATTTTCAACGGATATGTCGGAATAGTTTATTGCTACATTAACCGTACATTATAATTTCGGAGTGGACCGTGTTTCAGGCATCCTTAGGGAGTCTCAGACCGCTACTGAAACTTAAACAAGCCGCAGTCATATGTATACTTCAACAATATACATAATGATTGACCGCCCCAAAAATGTTAGCTTTTGATGATTCTAAATATCGTCATTATGGCTTTTAATTTTTATGAAATATGTAAAATAGTGTTGTAAAATATTCTTTTACTTGCTACATTATAACAATTACTTGTCTTGTCGAAATGCCATTTAAAGTAAAACAACAACGTTCAAGGATTTCCTTATACTCCAAAACGTTCTTGAAACTCATTATGAAATAGTATTTTTATTCATGACATATTTTCTATCGGGGTAAAAGTTAAATCAGGTTCATATCTTTGTATAGATCGAGGTTTAATCCTTTCATTAAAATACTTTTCTTGGAACGCTTATAAATAAGCAAATAAGATAAACAAATTGCCAAACAAGACAAACAAGTTTGTCGTTTATCTTTTCTGTTATGTAATTTATTAGCTACTTTCGTTAATTTTCCAACTGATGCCATTATTATTATCCTTTTCCTTCTCTTCACAAATTGGTTATTTACCCCGAAACATTAATATTTAGGGTCAGAACATACATTATCATCATTATTTGTTCGTATTCGTATTTATGTTTATATGCGACCCTCTTCAAAATAAGCCTACACGTTTAGTTCACCAATGTTTTACAGTCTATCACCGAGTAAGATTTTGATTTGTTTTTAAGAAGTTGTATTTTTACAATCGCGATAAACATTGCTAGCATAAAATGTTCTGGAGTTAACCAAGTAATCGTAAACCAAAGTTTTGATACGCTGATATATCCGTTAGAATATTATGGATCAATAGATTGTCCATGGTTGCAAAGACGATCCACTGAAGTTCCGATAAATAATACGCCTGAAAGTGGTTCAATGACTTTAAATCATAAGTTGTTTCTACATTTTCCAGCAGTGGGCAGTATAACATTGGCAGTGTAACTTCGTGTAAGAACGGTTACATTACTTAATTCTTTTTCAGGCTAATTTAATGTAACTCGGAAACGTTACTTTCGTTTTATAAGTGTACTCTCGCATTATATTGAGATTTATTTGCAGAGTGTTTGAATAATTTATTGAATAATTAAATTAACAGCACTTTCAGACCACCTGTGCTGTGCAGCTTTTGCAATAACGCGGTTTCCCTTGCAAGGTTTTCTTCATAGACTACTCTTTAGAATAATAAGGTCATCAAAGTGTTGTTTTAATGTTTATAATCGTAACCATATCTGTTGTCCTTGTATATTGTGAATTAACTCAACACATAATCCAGCAATGTTTTATAGCATTGATATTTTATAGTTAATGTTTTACAGCATTAATATTTGTTCTGAGCAGTGGATAAAGCGTTTAAGAAAAGAATACATCTCGGTTTCAAGAAGAATCATAATAAAAAACTCAAAAATATGAAAGCATAAATATATTTTTTTTACAAGTAAATACGAGTAAAATGAACCGATGCGTCGAAAATCTAAATAGGATTATGATACATTTAAAAAAAATATCCTTATATTTTTAATTAAAATTGTATACGACATTTACAGATCGACTCTGTGCCCAGACATCACGGAAAATCTCATCACATCTCGCGCAAGAACAAATAACCTTCATAGCTTCACGTTACCCGATGTAAACACGCCACTTAGATAATGTAAACTTCACATAATTAAAATAAACAGTGCCTTGAATTCAACATTATGTATTTCATTTGTTACCATTACGTCCCAATGCCATGTGATATAAAAAGGTAGGAAATTTGATCGCGACGCACAAAATTATAAATTGTCATAAAGCATTGCAATAAGGCTCGTGCCAATCCGAATAGGCGGCGTCATGCGAATGCTTAATGAGGGTCTGAGGATATACATATGCAACGGCGATATAAAGGGAAAATGGCGTATGTTTATCAACAAGTTAAAATGAATTTTCGCTAACTTAAAATTTAAGAACGCCAAAAAATACAAATTTTGAAAGGACTTCGTATATTCTTTCTGGATAGTATTGTTTTAATTATAATCCGAGCCCTTTTCGACTTGGCGCCTTAATGCACTGTACGAGTACGTAATGCCAATGTAGACATGTTTCCAGGCCATTCGACTGCTTTGTGTCTAGATTTGAATGATATTGTTTTTAGACTGAGAGAAAACCCCTATTAAACATTGGAACGATTAAGATTAATGCTAGGTAGAATTTTTTTATCACTGATAAGATAAAAGAACATTAAAATACGTCTAATAATACGAATATAGTGCAAATATTTTAAACCCGTAATATCTCATGAAAATTTAATATCTCATGTCTGCAAGTATAATGAAATACCGCTATAACGACTTCTATAGTTATGAAGGTTTCGGGAATACTTCGTAAGTTACGAGTGGAATTGAATTTTGTGTCATCATTTCTTTTATATTGATTTTATGTGACTTCAACTCCGTTTTCGTAAACTCGTTTTGTGGCGAGATATTTAACATCTAGAACAATGTATGTACATATTTCATTCTCCAAAAAAACTTGTAACTATGTATATACAAGTCAGTTGGTAAATGTTGATTATTAAATGGAAAAACAATTCTAACGATATAAATTTACTACAATGTTACAGATATTTCGGTATCATTTATTTATTTCATTACAGTCATTATATTCAGAATGAAGTGTTAAATGAACTCATAAATAAATTAGATTTATCACATCTGTATCAGGGCTCTCTTTAAAAAGTGTATTTCTCAACTATAAATCTTGTTGATTAAGATAATCAAAGATGTAAAGAAACTGTACGAGGGAAGCTCAGCGAATGAATTAATTGTTGCTACTATCTGTCACCAACAACACAAAAGGCCCTTTATTGTCGTTCAGTGCATTGGGAACAATTGGTGTGATACGACACAATCTTACAACAATAGGACTGAGGTACATAGCTCAGCTTAATTCAGTAATACAATGCAATTGTTCCAACGAATTTCTTGTACGGTCGAATTTCTTGTATGATTATATAAAAATCATACGGGCTAAAGTCACGTATGTATGTATATGGCTAAAGTTACGTGAGATTTCTCGACTGCTTTCGTTTGTTTTCTAATTGTGTCTGTATGCTGTTAACCCTAATGGCCTTCACAGCTTCACTGGGTTTCGTGGTGAGTCTGAGTGACTCTGTTTAGAATTACGGGAGAGTGGGAGGGGTGGGAGTGAGGTTCAGTGCTGGACTGAACCTTAAACTCAGCCTAGCGAGAGAGAGGGACATGCTGTGCGACTGCCGACTATTCGTAGTTTCAGATCTATACGAGATACTTCTTCATAAGCTCCCACGGTTGCAGTGAGATCGAGGCGGAGACTTCTTGTATGGCGATTGACATACTGCGTCCGAAGCTCCATATTATAAGTACAATAGAAGTGAAAAACTAACAGTACCTATAAGTATTTATACTTTTCTCAAGTTAGCGCTTTATATGGACGAGGTGGATTTCATACTTATATGTTTGTGCCGTGACACCCTGAGCCATGAATAAGTAACCGTAGAACATGGACCGAAATTAAGTGCCAAGACCAATAAATATAATATGTAAACATAATTATGTAAGTAATAAATAAATTGAAAATTAAATTCTTTTATGGCCGATGACTACGTTAGAGATTTAACGCAAAGCTATGTTATTAAGCCGTGCTCAAATATTTATTAACATATTACGGACTTTGATCTTGGGTTCACTAAATATGTTACGATTACCTATAAGGCTATGTGCCCAACAAACCAAATACTATAGCTAGAAAGATTTAGAATTACTGAGAAAAAAACGGCTGTTAAATTACATCTAATAGATTTGCAGAGAGAAAATAGTTATCTTATTAAGTGCTACAACTAACCGAACATGTCTCTCTTCTAGTAAATCTAGTATTAAATTTACAATGTTACGCATAGTCCAAAATAAACCTTTGAATTAGATGAGTAAATAATGTGCTTTCCATTTAAGTTTCAATTTACATCACAATCCTGAGTACACGGAGCTGGATTACGCGGTTGCTCTTTATTATACAACTTGTTTGTATTATACGTGTGTGTACAAACATGTCCCAATTTACAAAAACCTTAGACCCCTTAGGGCTGTTTCACACCAGCGTATTTTCGGCGCGCTTTATGCTCGTTTTGGAATACTCGCCAAAAATGCGCTGATCTGAAAGGATCTCACGCTCGTACAAAATGCGCATAGGCTGTGTAAACGAAGCTTATAGGCGCCAAAAACTCGCTGGTTTGAAAGAGCCCTTATGGACATAATTTAAGCATAAATGGGTAGGTGTAAATTCTTTTATGAATATCTTCACATCTTTATAAATTTTAGTAATGAGAATCTGCATGAAAATATTTGTGGTATTGTATGTCCTTACTGTAATGTATTTATTGTGGTTAAAGGCATTATAATGAAAACCAGCTTTCACGCATGCTCGCATATTCACGCTAGCCAAGTTGTATTTTCATGTGAAAATAAAAAAAAATGGTTTTGAAAATTTATTGGACAGTAGATACGACCTTTTTTAACACTGCGAATAAAATGGGAACAACATGAAATGGTGAGCGTTACTTTTGTGTAGAAGGATTTGGATTTGGTTGGACGCAGGTGCCGAGAGAGCCCACGTCGCACCTATTTTGATCAAATAGGCCAGATACTGGCTGATGGAGGAGTCAGAAGTCTTCTAAACCAGCGTGCATGTATGAGATTAGTGACGAGGGTAGAAGGAACGCGACAGGTCTGTAAGGATAGAGATTCTTGGCACTCGGTGTCCTCTGTCTACCCCGTGAGGGACCTGGCGTGAAAGTATGTATGTATGATTTGGATTTTGTAATGACGTAATATTTCCGACTTTGAAATTGGTGTTCCTAATTTGAAAGATGTTTATTACACTTAATTTATGTTTTTACAAATGATATGGAGCGAGTTACGATTTTTATTACATATTAAAAAATTAAATCACTATTTTATTCATCATGTGTCACAGAGCATATTATTTTTCATCATGTGTCACAGATGTTAAGACTACGTTCAGGACACATTCCATCAAATAAGTTTGCATTTCTTATGAATAAAGTCTCTTCACCAAACTGTGTCGATTGTGGTGTCGTAGAAGATGTAACACATATACTGATGGAATGTGTCCGTACTCAGTCCATTAGAAACTCCTTTTATGACCCTAGTAGAAGTAAGGTTGGCCAAATCGGGGTCTTGAACAGTATTCTGTCGTCTCCAATGTCGGAGGAGGCAGGTATGCTGATTAGAATTGCCGATGTTGGTTTAAAGAGATGAGCCTATTAATTTAAATGTACTCTTCATTATAATTGTGTGTAATGTGTTTCTTATGTGTTGTCTTACGGGATGATGTGGTCGCTCAGCGACAAAGTGCCCTAATAAATAAATAAAAAATAAAAAAAAAAAGAATCTGCCCTCGTAAAGGGAAAATAGAAGTAATAGTTTCTAGCCACTAAGAATATGAGGAGTTCATTATGTACTTATAACATAAAATACTTATACTTATTGTCATATTATTACGCTTCGTTGCTTGCGGCGTATGCGATTGTTAAATACGTATAACAATTTATCCAATATTAAACAGCTTGTGAATTATAAACTTCAATGAAATAATTATTGAGGCACAACATTATAAACTAACTACATTCATACTATAAGATCAAACACATATTTGTATGTTCACCCTTAGCTACACAAAGAAAAGTAATTTAACGAGTCGCAATTTTTCCAACAAAACGCAAGTTCAATTACATCTCATCCTTCTCATGTTCATGGTGCCATTAGACGTGCACATTTACTCTGCGTGCATCCGGGGAATCTCAGAATTACACATTCGGCATTCCAGACACAGCTTCCGATTTATATCGAACGGTGATTTTTACTTCATTCCATTCCAATAGCAGGATTTTATTCGGCAATTTGTCTTCATAATTTCATTAAATGAGCTCCCCTACGCTCATATGTCTAGTACACTCGTGTACAATGAGAGATGCCATTACTACGAGTAGATATCTTTAGGGCTAATAGAAATCCCACAAGGGAATGATTAAAAAATAAATTTGTTATTTTTGTTATTCCGTAATATAATTAACGCTAACGTCATTTCCGGTGAAGTTTACTCATCCTGTCACTTAAATTATGTATTGAAAATATAGCAAATAAAAAGTCAATTTGTTTCGCTACATTCTTAAAGTTTTTTTCTTTTTTTAACGGGATTCTTAAAATCTGATCGGTTGTGTCGTAACAAGCGTTGACTTGACACCTTCACGCGTGTTAGCTTCGCCACGATAATAACACATGCATGTGGAACGTATAATTAGCGTTTCGAGTTTGCATAACTAGTACATGAGCTTGAGCATTTCGTTAAACATAATTAAACATTCTCTATAATTCAATGGAACCATTCATCTTCTGGTTAGGTTTTGAGGTTAATTTTGGCGAGGATTGTATATAGGTTAAGCAAGAAAGTTAGATAAAAGTGATTTTATTATTTTGGTCAAATATAATTATTTATCCACATTAATATTATATTTACGATTTATTTTTTAATTCGTGTTTCGAATGCATAAATGTAGACGATAATCTACACCGTAAATTCTAAAGAAATTCTTCTAAAAGAAGGAATAATAAATGACGTAAAAAGCCTATTCACATTTTTACAGATAGCTGTCTTCATGGTCAATAATAAAATATTCCGTCTAGACTAGATCAAAGCGCAGGCAAACTTTGGAAGTACCCTCGAGACCAAATTTGTTAGGAACGTAGCGACTTAGCGAATGTCTAGAGAGAAAAAAGCCGAAACAAATTGTTGGCAAACGAGAGAAGTGTCCAAGAGCGAAAATATGTTGATTGAATAAAGAAAAACTATTAAAAGTTTCCCTTTGAATTTCTGGTTCAATTCCGCCGACAAAATGTGTGCAGTGCATGTCAGTAGACCGCTAGCTGCGGTTTCTGTAATTATCTCAAATATGCTATTCTCCTAAATTCATAATATTGTCTGTATCTCAAGATGGACATAGCCGAAATAATCATTTAATGAAGACTAATGACAAAATTGTATGGGGTTGGAATACGTGGTCTGATCACTGAAATTATAATTTACTACAAGCAAAAAAAGAAACCTGCGTGAATCCCGTCGAAATACAAAGTAATAAAGAAAAAATTACATACGTTAAAGTAATAAAATTAATTTCAAATTAACTTATATTCATAATAATAACTGGCGAAATGTTGGAGTGTACCACACTCCTCAGCCTACCTCTTCGGGGATTACAGGCATGATGTTACGTTTACATACAAATTCTAATACATACACGAAATGATATGTCTATACTGTATACAATTATTGTTGAGTCTTGACTTGACTTACATAGTGTCAAGTGAATAAACATTACCATATCGCTTGTACTAAGCTATATTGTACTAAGTACACAATATATCGCTTGTACTACGCCTGTGCTGTAATCAAGATATAACAAAAACAAAGTAGGGCTCTATCCTCTCAAACACTGGATGATGAAACACGCGAAACTTATCATTGCCCTTAAAGTTTTTGTGGAACTAATATCACGACGAAGTTAGTTTCCCCCGCGCTTAAGATTCGTATAACTTTCTTAATACCTCCACGAGATTACGGTGCCCGTATGTTTAACTGGTAGATACGCGAATAATAATAAAAACGACAATTTGCTTTTATTTGTTGCGCTATAACTCGCAGCAAATACGCTCAGTTATTAATTCTGCTCAATAAAGTCAAATTATTGTATTCGATCGGTTGAAACGGTATGTGTAGACTTCGTCTAGGGCGGGTAGTATCATTATTTTCTATTAGTGCTTCTGACAATCTTTTCTTATTTATGGTTCTTTTTCTTAAAGAAATAGATTAATTTCATAAATTATTAATCACGTACCTACTGATTAAGTCTTATTTATTCATACTTATGATTTTGGTATTCACATGCTCGATCCAGCTGTCCACTTGCAATTAAAAATCAAATTTCAAAAGAAATACATAAATACATTTTGGATATGGATTCCGTAATGAATATAATTTACAAGCGCTGGTTACAATTTCGAAAAAGTCACACCGAATTATTCGCATACCACTGCGGAGAGTATTCCGAGCGGTGTTCATTCCTTCAAATAATTCATTCAGAAAAGGTTCTTTTTAATGGGAGACCAACGTCAATTAAAATAGCGTCGCCTGATTTTTTTTCGGTGTCTGGAAAAAGTGTCAGACGGCACGGGCTTTTGAATCTTTCGGTGCGATAGACGCATTCTACAGGTGCAATGTACATCGGTGGTCAGACACATCAACAAACCGACGGCAAGCATTTAGTGCATCTATTAAAGATAGTTTCAAAGAAATTTATACTTTATTCCAACTGCTTAAGGCGAAAAGTCAATTTATGGAACAAATAGTCGAATACAGCAAGACACCAAAAAATTGGGAATTAGAGAGATGAGAGCCACGATGTCGAGACATATTTTTCGATATCCAACCAACGTGTGATTTTCTTTTCACATTGAGACTTTCAAGTCGTTACTTTTATAGACGGTTTTGCTTACATTTTAAATACAGCGTAATGTATTAAAGTTGTTTAGCTATAAAAATTTGACTACTAAAAACTTTTCATTGGTGTATTATATGAAATAATTGCATCTATAGAATGGCGAATAATTTATTGGTTATACAAACTTAGTAGAAAAAGTCGACTTCGTATCAAGAAACACTAATGTCATCATGAAGGAACTTCGTTCATAATTTAATCGGGTTCGGCTGTATCTCATTTCACCGAGGGTTCGAACAAATTTGCATACATGGATCCCCAAAAATCTATATTTAGACAATATATTATTAATCTTTAATTTACTTTATTAGCGCTTGCTCCCCTATTTGCCGTGCGCGCCCTCGCCCTGGGGATTTGTACGAGCGAGCGAAAATTTAAATTTGAATGACCCTTGCAATTACCTATAGCTTTAACGATTTTACGACGTATAGATCCACTCGTACACGTGCCTGTTACACAAGCTGATTAATTTCTATATACATGACATGTAGTTAATACCTCATTGTAGATTTTTTCTCAAATGTTACAGTTTTTAAAGAATTTGGGTAATTTATTTTTTGTTACAATACGTGAAATCAGGAGTAAAGCATAAAAAAAGATCATCAAATATTACATACATACTATAATTAAACTTGAATGTTTTACTCGTATAATACAGAAAAAATCGGTATAAAAATAAAATATCGGTATAAAAATGAGAAAGGGCATGCTCGGTTGGTTTGGACATGTTGAAAGAATGGCTGATGAAAGAATGACTAAGCAGATATACAATTCGAATGTGGATGGACGCAGATGCCGCGGGAGGCC
>DWDV01001551.1:0-13001 GCA_018245615.1 Mimoniades ocyalus | reverse complement strand
CTCTGGAACGGTTGGACCGATTTTGACGGGACTTTCACTGGCAGATAGCTAATGTAATAAGGAGTAACTTAGGTTACCTTCATTTTTGAATTTTAGTATTCCATGCGTACGAAGTCGCGAGCACAGCTAGTTAATAATACTATAAATGGGACCGTAACTCTGTCTATCGACAGTTGAATTGTATTTTAGGTGATAACATGAACATTGGGAACAGTTCAGCTGTTTAGAATGCTTTATTAACTCTTACCTATATGAGCACAATATAAAAAAAATTATGTAAGTGAATCATTTCTACTTCTGCAAAAATGAAGTCATAGTTATAAACTGGTAGGTACCTATACCTACATATTTACGTTTTCAGAACGCTACAGGAATTAATGTTATTCAGACAATTTTAGACAACGTTAACTTATTCATGTATTACTAAATATGACGTGATCTGAATATATGGGAAATATTTGAACCGTAACACAAAAATCACATAGGTTGTAGTGTAAACCTTTGCACGGGTGATACATGATATATAAAGCCTAAATGTGTAATAAGTCAAAATAAGGTGTTTACAAATTCCTTTTCAGAATAGTGTGACATTTTTGACGCCCTTTATTACATTTATTACGCCCCTTATTTTTTTTTCTTTTTCTGTTTGTTACCTTATTAAATATTTGTTACAGAATAACGATTTAGTTCAATATTTTGACTGAATTTAATTGACGCTGACAGCATCGTTAAATATTTAAAGAGCTTTGAAAAAGTCTCATAATTAGGTCGTTAGCTTGATAACCTACCAAACTATATTGAGTTTTTTAAAGCAAGACGACTTACAGACGTAGGAAAAAAATTAGCCGAATTAACCGTGCATATCAGATAGAGTCAATCTACATATTTGCATCGTCTTGTAGGCATTTCCCATTCAAACGATAATTTGATGAAAAAGTAAAGTTGTATTGCATTGGGTAGAATGAAACGAGTGCGTTAATTTTAAGTTTACTTGTTCATCAAACATTCAGAGGCGGTCCGCGGGGCCGTAACAAAACAGCGTTCATGCCAATTCATTAAAACTTCGCCAGTGATGGGCCGAAGGCTACATCAGCAGCAACACTAACGGGGCGACAACGAGCCAAGTTAGATTGGGCGACGGGACCGCCGTGTTTTCCTTGCTGCCAGCTCCACTGCGACATTAAGACGGGATTCAGTTTTAGATACTTATTGTTTTTTATTCTGTGGAAAAGGGTTGCTTCTATACATCACGTATTTCTATTCCAATTTTTATTGTCAATTATAAATAAGAACGCACAAGAGTACCTACCTGCCTACCAATATACGTCCAAATCATAACAGAACATTATTTAGGTAATAAAACGTAACATCACGCCTGTAATCCCCGAAGAGGTAGGCAGAGGAATGTAGAACACTCCCACGTTTCACCAGTTAAGTTTATGTCCCACTATGGAATTAGGTGGTGAGCCTATTAACATTATTTACATTTTTTTTTCTTAAACAAAATGAATAGACAACGACAACATTCTCAGAATCACCGAAACTACTTATTAGATAGAAATAAATAGAAAGATTTACAAGACGATACTAATAGATTAGAAAATGCTTCAACTTCAACACTTCACTTTGTTTCACAAACGGAACACTAACGCCATCTTGTGAGAATGTGCAGAATGAACTTAATATAAGAAATAAAGAACGATCATTTAAAAATGCAATTAGAATTAATTATGCAAATTAATAAATTGGAATTCTTGTCAACAAGTAATAAGTTGGTAAGAGAATGTACTACACAAACTTTCGCCAGTCAATTCAACCCTATCGAAGTTCTAAAAGGTCGAACCCGATTATGGCAATATCCATCGGAAAGACAATTACTTACTTATTACCCGTACAATTAGCGCTTGGAAACACGGTGGATAAGTTCGTGATATATGTATAAACTCAATAGTAAGTACAAGTCATTTTACATTCACAAAAAGAATCACCAAAGTACCGTAAGTATATAATTTTATTTTAAAATAAGAACCAATGTGTTTAAGTTAAAAATCATATAGTTAAGTAGTTAACAATATTTTAAAGCCCACATATAAATTTAAACCGCCAGATCACTTTGATACACGTAGCTCCATCTATTGAGGAAACGTAATACTTACGGAACATTTTATTTCTGAAAAATTATTTTAATTGTACTGAATATTCTCAAATGTTTGCCTATTGTTCTCCAACAAGATATGTTTTTTTTTAAACCGGTAAAACAAGTGGCAGCAAGCAGTCAACCAAATGTCATAAGGTACAAGTTTAGTAAAAATATAGACATGTATTAAAATATTAAATTTATATTAGATCACGGTTTAACACAACTCCGGAAAGTATTCCGCCAGTACTAACACGGAATGTAAGTACTTACGTTTAATATTCATGTGCTAGTACTACACATTTAATGATTCCATAAAAAACATAAAGCGAAAACAACTGTTCACTTGTCAAATTTTAATATTGTTTTGATTAACAGCAACGTATCAAATTATTGGAATCGTTACAATTAAGAAATTTGTTTTTATTAAAAGGCGTTAATTAATAAGCTGTGCACATTATAAATAGTAAGATGCGAAAATCTTTCTGAAACTAGTACTAGCTCAGTAGCAGTAAACGTGTGTAAGAACACAAAAAAGTAAAAACGTTCAGGCGATCTTGGATGTCCGATGGTCAGCGGGCTCATGTTGTTTTTATTTATCATGTTTAATTAAGCGAATCGTGGCCGATGCCCATTGTCCGACTTACCTGCTCGACGATTTAAATCTCTTCGCCGACCGGTTACAGCCCTGTCATCCGACTTCTTATTGCTTTATTCCCAATAATTTATTTACTCCTCAATAGAGCACAAACATCGAAATCGAGCGACAAAACGACCTTCTAAATAAAAAAATGTACATCAAATATCAACCACGAATACACAAGTTAGCACTTTAAAAAACTATTTTGGAAGATGTCAAAATATTAGATTGCGCGGCAAATGGTTTAGTATTTTGTAAAGAAGAGAAAAAGTTTGTCGTTAACAACGTGTATAAACACGTTCGTATACAAGACAGGTACATTGGTTGTTTGTTTTACGCAAGTCGAAATCATACCGTTCGATTTTCGAATTTCGCATGAGCGCGCGGTTTTCGCGAACTGCGCCACGCGTACAAAACATGCGACGCGTCTCGCGCGTCTGCTGTCATTGCGATCCGTCAAGCGCCGGGGGCGGACCCGAGGGACGGGCCTCGAATAACTTCGGTTAACTTCGGCTCACTGTACACGCGACAAGGTAACCTGAGTCACAATGGAGTTTAACGTGCATTTCAATTCAGATTAAATTTACATTTCTGCCTTAATACGGAAAGGTAAGTGATTTTATTATACTATAGTACACGCTCTATCTAATTATATACCTGCATTTCGTCGAAATAGCAGTATGGTCGTTTTTCGACACATTACAAGTTGTTGACGAACCGTCTGTACTTTGTTACTTGTCGATTGAAAATTAATTAAACAAACACATCATGAGACGGACAAAAAATCTTAGATTCAGTCTTATAAGAGACAGCAATCCAAAAGGTAACTTAAGGATATAGTTTGCTTATTTAGCAAACATAACCTCTACCTACTGACAATGTATACGGTTTTCGGCGCCGGGTAACAGATGGCGCTAGTGGTGGGGGCGGAGCTTGCTAACTGCCACACTAGACGTATGTCATTGCGATAATTGAAGAGTTTGCTTTTGAATTTGCTTTTTTTATAACTTGTTAATTTATTTTTTTATTGATTAAATACATATGCAAAATTAATTACTCTGAAGTAGTTTTCCATTGTAGTTTCTAATATAGGTATAGATAGCGATTTTGATAATATTGTAAACAGTGCAAATGTCTCAAGCTACTTTCATTTTTCATGTAATAAAGTATACTTACATTAATGTTAGTCATGAACGTAGATACACATTTAATAGGTTCTTTTTCGTCGAGTCCATAGCTGACCATGAGTGATCAGAGATTGTGGTAAAAGGATTGGTCGCAATGTCCAGGGTGCGCCGGCCAGTATATTATGTTCGTACTTGATCAGTCATAGTCGCCGCTCGGGGAGGCTCCTTTCATGCACCCCATTTATTAGGTTACCTTATGTTTATCACACATCAATACTACAATAGTACAATTATGTGATTTATGCAAAATAAAAACCCAAACCAGTGATAATCCTAAAAAACAAACATTCGTCAGTAAAAACTAGAACCAGTACCCATTGGTCAATACACAAAGTTACATACTCAACGTGTGTATTTTCTCTCTTCTATAAAAGAAGGTAATAAGTACTGAACCATCAATATTTTAATTTCTGATAATCTTACAGCTTATTATAATAAATTAATTTGGGTAAAATTTCAAATCTGTCAATATGTAGCTACTTATATTTATTAAAAGTAACATTTTGGTTCTCTTCTCATTAAACAATAAAAGTTTTCGTTATGAAGACCCGGGGGCGATGGCGGCCACTAGATGACGCGTGTGTTCACTAGTGTATGTGTATGGACTGAGACAAGCTGATGATGATGATTTTTGAAAAAAAGTAAGAAACCTTTTTTACCATATTTAGAGCTATTGCAACCAATTCATTGCTAAATATATTTACAAACTCAAGCCACCCAGATTCTATGACTTGTAGAGAGACTTAAAAGATATCACAATATTGCATTTACGGGAATTCTAACAGAAGTTTTAATCCATAAAGGAGGTCTTCTCAGATATACCTACATAGACATACAGTGTGGATCAAACAGGTCGTGACAATGTATAGTTCAAACATATCAGGATTAGTCCAGCCGAGTACATAAGCCTATGCTTATGCAGCGTTTATCTAAAGTAGATTTGCGTTTCGACCTCCAAAGATGCCATTGTGACACCTGCGGCCCTGCCCGTGACATACAGCCAATGTCACTTTCACATCACTGTCCAATGGTTAGTGAACCTGACCACTTAGCTAGGTAATGGGTTCGTTTCTACACAGGTCAAATATTTGTGTAAAGAGCAGGTGTATTTGTTCTGTCTGCGTGTAATATTTTCTGTACCTAAATATAGATAATTAGAAATTTGTATATATAAAATTTATCAACTGTTCAGTTTGAGATCATATGTTGTGGTCGCGTGTGAAGTTCCATAACATAATTTACAATAGTCGCCTGAAGTTAAAATCCTCAATCATCAAAGTTGCTAAATAGCTTAATCCCTAATTCATGCCAGTATATTTCTTAAAAACTTCGAGGTTATTGTATAAAAAAACACCAAATGTAAACAAGACCATAATTAAGTTCGTTTCAAATATTTACGTGTCAAAGTTTCCTTAAAGTTCATTGGCCTTAAAGTTTTCGAAGCGTCTGGAAGGTGTTCAAAACCGTCAACTTCATCACATATTATTGACTCTGAATTAACTCAGCATGGCGTCGTACGTTATTCATTTACGTATGACACATAAATGAAATATATTGTATGAATGTTTGTGATAAAAATACGAAAATATGAAAAATGTTTTTAAAACAACGAATTCTTATAAAAATATTATAACTGCGTTCGTTATTTGACGTTCCGTTATTACCGTCGTTGATCTCTATTTTAGTCCCACTTGTAAAATATTTTCTAGAATTTGTATAATAGATATCTACATGTAACCTACATTTCAATATTATTGCCATCAAACTACTATACCAGGGTAACGTAGTCCGCTATACAAAACAATGGCCATCTTCCGTCATATAGATCATCTGAGGATAGCAAAATGAGGCACCAATCACGAATGGCCCGACTTTACCCTGAAACCCCCATCTGGAACAGAATAAGGAAAAGATTATTAGAGACGGTTAATCCAGTTGGTTCGAGCACGTTCATTCACGTGCAAGTTGACTTAAGTTACATTTTACCTTTCCGAATTTGATTTACCAGTGGGACAAACATCGTTTTATAAGCCGACCGTGTCTTTCAATTACCTTATTATAAACGTAAGTAAATGACCGCACAGCACCGGCCACTATGCACCAACAGACCATTGCTCTATTGAATATATGGACATCATCGTACACAGTCAGTGCAAGTACTCAATAAGAGCATTACTTATTTCCAATGAACAAGTAATGGTACTGCAAGAATGTGATCGTTACATATTTGTATGAGTGCAAATACATAGTATTAGTATATATTCTAGTCACAACTGATCACAGTCGCATTGCTATGCATTAGCGATCACTTTGCTATAAGAATAACTCTTAAGGATACAGATGGTCTATTCTAGTAACATGTAAATCGGCAACCGTATCTATATCTAAATATGTATATATTATTGTTGTAATAACAATCGCTTCAGTTAGATATAGCAGTACCTACTGTCGGGCAAACGGTAAGTACCACGTTCTCGTTCCACCAACAACAAAAGCTAGCTTTCTCTATTACCTATTACAAAATATTATGGTACAGGTGATAATCTATTAAATAAATCATTGTTATATTGTCATATCACGAAAGACCTTTTACTCAATTCGCTGAATGTATCTATCTACTTACATCAACTTTCAAATTGTAGTGAGAAATTTCGAACATTCTCGATAACGCATTTCTTTAATATTCTTCGATTAACTTAAATATTGGATAAATATCTCTGGATACTATTAATATAAGAAATTTTTAAATTAATTTTGTATTAATTGTGATATCGTGTGATTTACGCAGGAAAAGTTGTGGAAGATCCTGATGATCCACAATGGATCCTAAAAGATTCGCTGCTTTATTGTTATTCGCAACATACATACTACCACCAATAAGTACATCGAAGGTAGTTTCGCGCCTATAATGCCCGATGAGGTAGGCAGAGGCATCCCGCCTACCCGGGATTTGAACCTAGTACCTATCGATCGGTACTCGCACTTGCAACCAACATGAACAACGAGGCAATCAATACTACAAGGATACTATAAAATGTGTATCGTGTAGGAATCTTCCAATTCCAAGTGTTTCGAGAAAATACAGTCCTATTCGCATGGACATTGTTTACTCATCCATACGAAACAGTAATGCACTTAGCGATCAAGAAATCCCGCTGGCCTACGGTGAGCGCGAGGTCTGTTGACAGATTTACGGCACGCGTGTCTCGGTGGAGCCTCCCGGGCTCGCCGACATTCTTGGTAACGCCGGAATTCTGTCCAAATCATACGGTTACAAGCGAAGGCAATACCGCAAAACAAATGGAAAGCTGTATATATAATTGTACAGTACAGCTGTATATATACCTATTTACATATATTTGTACAGTAGTTCCCGGGTGCGAAGTTTGTCACCAGGCTGGGCAAGATACTACAGGACAAGAGGCACAAGAATTGGCCCAAGATGTAATAAATACATAATTATGAGCACAAGTTAGGTACACCGACTGAACGATAAACAGTTCTTGAAAAAATTAATGCAAAAAAAATATTGCATCTAGCGCAAATCTTGAGTGATTTGTGTGCGGTATGTGAAATGGTAATGCGTTATCGATTGGAATAGGGTGAAAAATAACATTCCCACTTAATTGGCAAGCATTAAGTGCACCATTCAATCAATGGACGTAAAAACAACATGCAGAATAACGTCAGGATTATAGCATGTTCTCATATCTCCACGATACGCGCGCGTTTCCTTACACACGAACGTAATGATCCGAAGAGGTACACACAGTCACGAAAGTGTTCGCTATTCTGTAAATTTACATAAAAAACGTTGATAGACGTTTCACTAGCGATCGCCAGCGCCGGAACTAACGTGAATAGCCACATCAGGATTATAAACGCCTGAACGACTATATTAACATAACTGGCGTGTTGCAAATTATGTTCATTTCGCACACTACAAGATATTATACAGGTTGCCGTTTCAACCCAAATATAATTATATTGATTCAATTAAACTAATTATTTATATTTTTATCACTAAAAAATGTGACTTACCATCACAATGTTGAGCGAGTGAAAAATACGCAATTAACGTGTTAGTCGGCGTCATCAAACTATCAATGTTCTACCAGTATTATTGGACACAGTCAGAATTAAAAGCGTAAATCCCATAGTCTGTCGTGCTGCCTATGGTGTCACATATAGTAGAATACGAGTAGGTACTGTTAAATGTGCAATTTTGCTAAAGATGTTTTCTTTTAATGTTAATTACTGAGAGAAAACAAAATATAAAACGAATTCAAGGGATTCGAATCTCATATTTACGAAATCAAGGAGAAACATTTCTATGATTTATAAAAAGTTTATAATTTATATAAATGTGTATTAAAAATGCTGAACATTTAAGATGAAACTTTTACATATCATGCACTTTCAGTGTATCTTTATTAATTTAAATTGTTTGTCTGAAACAGTTATACGTGTTTATTTCAAATTTGAGCCCTGACGGACATAGTTAAAACGTAAGTGAAGCAAAATATATAGGAAAATATGAAGCAAAATCGTCAAAATCGTATGGGACTTGCATTCGAATCAGATATTCGAAACAGGTTCGAGAGCATTCCTCGAAGAAGTTTGTATGACAGTTGCCAAAAAAAAAAACTAAAATTTATGGTCGCCACTAACAAAGACAGTAATGCATCACTCGTCATAAAAGACAGATTATGTGTGACAGATTTATGAGCGGCTTGCATAGTGGTGGCCTGGCGTTGCATAAAACTAAACGCAATTGAAGGCAAATATAATCGTCTAGGTTTACTCTTGGAGATTTCGTTAGCAATGTCATAATATAACATCAGAGATAGTTATTTTAAATATTATTGTATTAATTGTGGACACACTAAATCCATCAAGTTACTGTATAATAGTTGAACAAAAGGGCCATAATAATCGGATGAACACCTGTAATCCCCGAAGTGGTGGACAGAGGAGAGTAATACAATCCCACGTTTCTGTCCTGAGCTGTCCTTTTTAATTTTTATGTAATGTCTAATTTATTTTATGTTATTCGTATAAAAAAAACAAATTAGCAATTTCTTTGTGAATGAACAGAATATTCAAAACTATTTCATTACTGTATGAAAGAGAAAAAAAATACCTCCGAACAATGAGTGTAATGCATCACTCGTCATAAAGGGCAGATTACGTGCGACAGATTTACGACTGACTTGCATAATAGTGGCCGATGGTACATAATGGAGTTCAAAAAACTTTCACTTAGCGTCTGTACCCACGATGCTGTGAGAAAGATCAGGCGGATTGCTCGAAAATCGCACGTTTGCGTTAACAGCGTTGAAATATTTAATTTGTAACATCACGCCAGTAATCCCCGAAGTGATATATAGAGGAGTGTAGTACACTCGCACGTTTCACCAGTTACATTTAAATTTAATGTATAATGAAAGGAAGGAAATATTGAATGTTTTACTCAAATGCAAATGTTATTGATCTTTTAGCTAATGAACTGCACTAAGTTATTTTTTGCAGACAGTACAGGGTAGCTCGTTATTGTAAATTGTCATTGAAAGTAAAAAACAAAACGTACCTAATAATTTTAAAGAAGTACAACCTCTGAACTAATTGGTGCCGCTAAGGAACAATATCGTGTACATACTGAATCTGACCATTCATCACAGTTGAACATAAGTGCTATAAAAAATCGCACCGTTTAAGAGTTAAGATCACGAAGGCATTCTATCAAATTATACATACAGCCTGCTCAGATCACACACGGAGCGTTGTATCATTGTATCACATTACACTGTATATAATTATAACACTGATATCAGGAGGAATATGGCGACACCTCAAAAGTCTAAGACTGATTCCAAGTCTCTCTATCTAATATAGAACTGAAGTGTACTGTATTCTGACGCAGTACGGTTTACATGTAACGACATATCATCACGACTGTATTTCGCCGAAGGGGCCGGCAGGGGAATATAGTACCTACTCTCCTACGTTTCACCAGTTATTTTGTACGTGAGATGTATTGACATACACCAGACACTAAACCGGACTCCGAGCTTTAGACTACGCTAAATTAAAAGCATTTAAATTTAGAACAATCAATAAATACTCCGCATTTATATCGGTGTCATGACATGAAGGTCTGAACCGTCACTTACCCAGATTCGGGTCAATCCAATAATTTGTCTTAAAATCCCATATTTATTAGACACGAATAGCATTCAGAATGATTTGTGGGCAACAAGCTTAATTATTTTAAATAAATTACCGGATAAACAATTAAGCAATATTGAGGAATGTCAATGTGAAGTAATTAACATCGCCTGACTATATTTCAGATAAAACTATTACTTATTTACGTTATAAAAAATTTAATTTCTGTTATCTACTGATTTAAAATAATTGTCTTCAAATACAACATGTACCTACCTATTTGAAGACCATTGTTCATTGTCGTACCTATTCATTTATTCAACAATACATACAATTTATTATGCTCATGAATTTCAAAGTTAATTTGCAATGTTAATTATTACTACACTTTAAACAATCCCTATTATCCAATTTTAAATTTCATAATTCATATAATTATTCATGACTAAATTGCAAAAACGTATAAGTTACTTTTTTGTTTAAATATTTCATGTCTATCTTCAGCTTGTTCAAAAATAGACGTGCGTGTATTTTAAATATAATATGAGCTAATTAATAATAAATCAACGGGCGGATTACGCGTGACGTTCCCGGGACAAATGTTTCCGGTGGGCTCAGGGCTTTTATTATTTTCATTATTTTTATTTACCAAATAAAAATTTATGGACGGGGAGACCGCCTTCGGAGAGATTTAGCGAGTGTGTCATAGACTCGGGAGCTGAAAACACGATCTGCTTTGAAATATGAACGGTTTTAATGGTT
Source organism: Mimoniades ocyalus (assembly GCA_018245615.1). Classification (NCBI taxonomy): domain Eukaryota; kingdom Metazoa; phylum Arthropoda; class Insecta; order Lepidoptera; family Hesperiidae; genus Mimoniades; species Mimoniades ocyalus. The sequence goes on along the minus strand of DWDV01001551.1, from coordinate 2,107 downwards.
CCGCGGTCTGTACGTCCAAAGGTTCGTTGATATATCGCCGTATTTGTATTATCGAAATGTGAATTCGTTTTACTTTGACCGAGTGGCTCAGTTGTTCATAACAGGTTGTGTACACTTACATTTACATACGAATATCTGCCTTAATTAAGCTGCTGTTTAATCACGTCTACATGTATGTACATACGTGTTTATACATATATTTGTCCACATTTGGACGAATATTTTATAAACAAATTACTAATGATTGTTGGTATTTTTCAACGTTGATCCTTATAAATATATATACATATGTATATAGCAAACATGATGCTTAGTAAATTTTGACCTTCAAAAAAAGCAAGCAGGTGTTGTACAAACATTATCCCCAGAAACTAATGTGAGGTTATAAAATAGCGGACGGCAATCCATTCATTAAGAGCATTAAAAGTGCATTCATATTTGCGGCGAGGCCTCATTTAGTGGGCAAAACTAAAAAGACGAGGCAAGAGACATAATATTCGATCGACTATTGGATACGGATAATGATATTTACAACGTTTAGTATATAATAATTATAGCGAACGAGAGTTTCACTACAATCGCTTATTGAACAGAGAAAGAAACACTATCTGCCTCAATTTATCTACAGCTGGCTAGCAACAGACACACGCACCGACAATAAGTTGTATTACAAGGCTGAGTACAAATTTAGTCGTCCTCCCACTCGACTCCGCTCGATTATTTATAATAAAACCTTTTTATACATTTTGTTTCCGATTCAACATAAATAAGATATGTTATTTAAAGCCAATATATCACTTGACAGGTGGTAGGCAGGCCTGTTTGATCTGATTTCCTAATTAGTATTTAATATCACAATTTATAGGGTTGATATTCGTACGGTGAGCCGCTCAGGTCGTCGGGTCGTAGCAGACGTTTCATAAGATTTATACATATATCAAAGTAAGGCTTTGTGTGAATGTAGTGAGAGATTTTAATCAACGTCCGAATGCACAGGCAATAAGTCGGGGTCTGGCATTCGAGTCCGGGCCGCGCACAGGATGCTCGATGCGAGCAATTAAGTTGAAACGATTAATCAATAACACTTCTGAATACATATATCTCGCAAATATCTACACGATCTCGCTTCTGCGATATACCTAAACTGCATGATTCTTTAGTTTTAACAAAGGGAATTATACCTGTAACGAATAACAAAGATATATGGTTTTAAATTTCATTTCACTAAACTTTGTAATTTCTTACAAATTGATATCATTACATAATTATAAACATTAGAAAGAACTAGGTATATAAAATTTTATTATTAATAAGAGTTATGTCATATGTAACAACAAAAAGGGAGCAGCCTGTAACAACGGCTAGTCCCGCTTCTCGGATAATATTCATAGTTAGAAATCCGAAGCAATTGTGTCTTCATAATGACATAGTCGTTTATTGTAACAATTTTTTACTAAATTAAACCTAAATAACAGAAAAAAAAGAATTGATGAAAGTTTCATTCTTGAAGGTAGACTCACGGGAGGACAATAGGGATAGGGGTGAGACTCCGTATAAAAAAAACATTTTTTCTCCATAGCTAAGCTACATGGAATTTTCCGTTAAAAACTTTAGTTTAATTCTTACATTACAAATACATACAAATTACGTTGCATAGTGGAAATATGTATGATATTCATATTAAAATTATACTTGTTTCGAGTACTAGCTAGTCGGTCGACGAGCCGTGCTCACCCGTACAAGTAATATTATGCACGGTTATTTACAATATTGACAGGTCATATTTGGAAACACTAGCACAAGTTTGCCTTATGATTTACCACACTTATTAACTAAGAGCGACGTTATAGCAGCTTATTCATAATGCGCTGTTTTGTGCACGTTTCATCAACATACTCATTACCGAATTGAATGCATATTTTTTTGCGATCCTCAGTACTACAACTAGCGCCATCTAGCGCGGTTGCAATTAACGATATAGCGCGGTAAAATATCAATTTTTAGTGTCCAGCAACTTTATCACAATTTGTGTTGTAATTTTTGAAGTGTGAAGGAATTGGGTAAACCTAAGGCAGATTGTGACTGGGTACTGAAGTGAGTGAAGCGT
>DWDV01001550.1:0-13001 GCA_018245615.1 Mimoniades ocyalus | reverse complement strand
GAACACTCCCACGTTCGGAATCGAACCCGGGACCTTCCGATCGGCAGTCGCACTTGCAACAACCACGACCAACGAGGCAGTATAAGTATTTTTTTATTTTATTTATGGGGACATCTCCACACACGACCTGATCTGATCTGATCTGATTCCACACAAAGAGCTTATATGTTTTGGTAATCAGACGACTGACAAATTACCTAAATAGATATGAACATACACGTATACATATATGTAGATATTTTTTTATACCTAAATACAGACTTATGCTCATAACTCAAGTATTAAATTTCATTTATGGTAGTTTAGTTACAATGTTATATACAAATTTATTGTCCGTTCTATTTTTATTTTTGGTTTATATTAAAGTAATAAAGTAAGTTTAAAATACATGACGCTTTTTTTTAAGGATATTCTAGGTGCGATACTTTTTGAGGATTGACAATGAGGACAACTTCAAATATACTCGTATATATAAACGTTTCAATGCAATGCGACTTCAGAGGCTATTTTATCTTAAAATTGTGGCATTTTATGGTTTAATAATTTATAGTTAAAAGTGGTGTACCGTTGATTTTTACATTTCTATACGCTGCCTAACACTTCATTCAGGATTACGAGCGTGATGTTACATTAGTTACGTACTCTAAATTGTGTTACATTTCTAAACTACCCTCGTTTAATTCCCAACGTGAGGCATCACCAGACAGCGGTGCGTTTTCCATTAAGCGTGCGGACCGGTAACGACCCGCGGCGGACGCAACTCTGCCGGCACTCGGATTTAGCCCGCACGGGATGAAATATTCCACTATTTATCAGGTACGTGGAACGTGTACAGGAAAGTTTATTCACCTAAATCAACTTCACCGTATTATCTATACTCGCAAACATTATTAGGTATTATTATCATATATTCACGATACCCTTACGGGGTAGGCGGAGAACACAGTGTGCCAAATATCTCTACTTATAGACGTTCTTCTTCTACATTCATCACTGTAGTAATTCTAATAATAAACCTCAAAAATCTCATACTAATAGAGTAAATGTATCGAAAGTATATTAGGAGCGTCGCTGATCAAATTCTGTTACGTGAATAGGTATGTACCTACGTCCAAAATGTACCAAATTCTGATTATTCCCAATAATTTGATTTCGTCGTTGTTGATAAAAGTTACTCTTGTTGGTGTTATGGGAAATGCTCTCAAGCGGACGGTTTTTGTGAAGAATGTGGGCTGGAGAGAGGGGTGGGGGAGGAGCAATTCAACAATCAAGAACAACAAGTCCTATTTCAGACAGGATTTATGTAACAGGCATGTCATGGCATGGCATTAACATCAGGATAACAAACGATTCGATTTTAAATTTGTAATAGCCAAGCACCAATTTAATTAGCAGAAAGCTACCGTATATACCTACTAATCAATAATGGATTCCTTGTTTTCATAATTTACCAGTAAAAAAATTTAGTTAACCGGATAATACGGAAACAACGACAAAGGAGATGTTTGTGTGTTAGTGGATATACAATAACAAGAGATATGGGCGGGGCTTCACAGTATAACATTTGCTTAATGTAACCTCACTTTATATTAATGTGAGTTTGACGTGCAGCCCTACATTACTTACATTTTAATCAACCGATCCATACAAAAGATAGCACCAGTTCAAACTGTCTTTATCCGAAATAACTTTCTCCAATACTGAAACTATTGCAGCTAACCTTGAAGAAAAATATGAGCACGACCAAATTACTATTATGATTTTCAAACAGTCCCAGTTCACCCGGTCATTAATACCAATCGTTACTTATGTAAAGTGTTTTATCGGCCGCATGACACAAGTACCGGAGGAACGTTTAAATAAAAACAACAGTACCTACAGAAAACGCTCTTATAAGTATTCAAAATACTATTGAATTTATCGAAGCAAAAGATGAACGTTTGTACAGGCGGCAAATGCTTGAGACGTTTCCAAATGAGTTTAGTTTATTCGTTTGGAAAAAGTGATTGAAAAAATCTATAAATATCATAGAGTGTAATAGAGAAAAATATATGTGATAAGAAAGTTGATCTTACGCTTGGTGCAAACAGATAGTAAGGGGATGTTTAATGAATATTAATCTGAGGTGGGCTGAGGCGGCCGGTGATGAAACTTATGTCTCATTAAAATACATTATGAATATAAATTATCACTATGAACTATGACTATGAAGAAAGACTTGTACGGGGGGCATAAGCGGTTATAGGAGAAAAACATAACATCACGCCTGTAATCCGCGAAGAGGTAGGTAGTAATCTCTCACGTTCCACCAGTTACGTTTACGTCCCACTACGGAATAGGCGATGAGTGAATTGCTATACAACGGGCACATATCCAGAGTCCGAGTCACTACTAGAAAATCTAAATGAGAAAATTTAGTAGTGCCCGACCCGGGAATCGAACCCAGGACCTCTAGTTCGGCAGTCGCACTTGCAACCAACACGATCAACGAGGCAGTCATTACATTATTATTACAGTAGAATATACAGTCTTAAATAAATAAATAAAAAGGTTCAGTATACACGGATGTTCCAACCGGCTCTTGGTCAGCGTGGTACACTATAGCCTTAACCCATCTCATTCTGTGAGGAAGTCTTGACAAACAATAGAAGAATACAAGGATTTATAATGATGATGATTTATAATTATATGAAGGAACATGTAAAATATGGAAATTACATTTCATAACATATTATTTCAACTTTAATATCATAGTGTTGGTTAAACAAACAATGATTCTCATATTTAGCATCAAGTAGACCAAATGAAAATAAAAAATCATCGATTTGTACACAGGTGTTTTCATAGTATACAAAGTGATGGAGCAAATGACGATACAACACACACCGTTATGTAAAACTAAATTATATACATATAAAGAACGAACGAAAGGTTTGGAAAGTAGATGTGTGTATGTCGGTATGACAAACAATATCATGCAAATGCGTTTAACTATCGTACTCATATAACAACATCTTATACAAACGTATTTCGCAAAATTCATGTTATATGCGATTTCTATTCAATAGTGAGATAAAAAAAACTGTACCAAATAGTGTAATTGTTCAAAGCGATAGGTATGAAATGGAACATTAATTTCTGATGTTGCAGTGCAGAATTTGCAATTATACCTAATTTTGAAATGAACTACGATCTCGATAGTGAGCGATTTCTCAATATTCATGTTAACGGGGCGAGAGACGAGATTAAGTAGAATTGAATTTAAAAACCTCACCAAAGTTGAAATGAGAAATCGCCCATCGAATTGTTGAGACGGTCGCTATGCTCTTTTTTTACATTATTTATCCTTTGCCTCGAATTTCTATGAAATTATGGTTTGAAAATAAATTCGAATAAGTTTGAAGGCAAGATGAACGCGAAAATATACCAAAATTTCCGAATACCATTGTTTATGTGAAAATTTTCAAATATAGATTGAATACTATTGGACTTTTTTAACTTTGAATGTCTAGTGGTGGCTCGGAGTCTGGATTTGTGTCTGGTATATGACAATAGGTTCAACTCCTAACCGCCTAACTGGTGAAACGTGGGGGTGTACATCACTGCTCTGCCTACCTCTTCGGAGGTCATAGGCGTGATGTTACGTTTAAATTTAAAATATCTCTTCGGGTTGATGTTTCTTTTCTAGAATTTTGCACATGGGTGACGTTATCTACTTTAAAATTCGACAAGATTTAATATTAGGGAAAACGAAGTCAAACTTCAACGAACTGTTATTGATACTACATTTAACCTGTATGATTAACGTATTGTACACCGCCATTCACTGGTCACTGACAGTACTATTCACATAGACTAATAAAATCTCTACAAGATAAGAGCTCCCAGCCAACTGTGGATCGACTGGACTTGAATGCGGGTTATGACTAACAAGTATATTCTAGGGCCGTAAGTCGCGTTAGCAATTATTACATCTTCCACTTTAATGGCATTAACTGTAGTGACTCATGCGTTTAAAATTAAAATAATAACACGTTTGGCTGCAACCCACTTTATACATACGTACCACTGGATTTCATTTATCACTTCCGCAACTGCCGGAGGCATGGAGCATAGTTCACCACGCTGCCCCAATACGGAGCTCAGTAATACGTTTAGTGGTCTCTGACAACCATCATTTGTTGGTGTGGATTGAGCAAGTTACTGCAAAACAGGATCCGTGCAGATCAACTGCATTGAAAAAAAAAAAACCGAATGTTCTAACTTCAGTTCAGTTGTATACAGACAATTGTCACAGTGTAAAAGCAGAATTCATTTGATCACGCTTCAATTCATCTTTATCACCACTATTTCAGCTTCACAAGTCTAAGCGGTTACATTGTTTTAGCACATTAGTACATCGTTAAAGTTATAACTGTCAATGATAATAAAAGAACTATTGAAAGACCGTTTGAAAAGGTATGACTTGTAAGGTTCAATATCAACTAAAACCATTTGTTGAGCGCATAAATACTTGCACCTCATGCACTGCATTCGAAGTCGGAGCATCATTTTGAGTCACGCGCTCAAATTAATACATACACAAGGCTTTGTTTCGCAACACTCGACCTGATGGTTCGTATTCAGATGGGAATCGCTGGTTGGCAGCCTTGTTCAGACCTGCATGTGTTTTGTTTATAGAATTTGTTATTAACACTGCAATTTTGACGTATACCACACATGTTGTAACGTGGTCAACGGCGAGCCATGAAAAACTGCTTGCTATTCAACTGAACTTGATGTGATCTTACATGCTACTTAAGAAGTTATTTACCAAACGTCATTATGTTTCCGTTTATTTTGATATTAGTAGGTACATACTCGTAGTTTAAAAATTGGTCTATTTTCGCGTCTATTTTTCTCTATGGTCCGATTGTTTTTCGCATGGTAATTTCAATATCATTTCAGTATTATAATATGAACTTTTATCTTCATTTATTTCTAATCGAAAAGAAAAAAACTAAATAATCCCATCACACCTTACACAAGATGAAAAGTTTTAGTGCATACGAGCACATTCTCGCAACTTCACTCGCGCGGAAGTCGATATGATAATACATTCCAATAGATCATAATGATTCTGTTAACCGAAAGCCTAAATCTAAAATTTCATGTGTTAATCCGTTCATCCGTTAATTTACCCCCTTAAAGAATTCCCTAAAACCAATAAATATATTTTTTTAATTATTGAAATAGTAACATTAAAATGTTAGTATTATAACCACAAAACGGATGAAATTTTATGTAATCTTTCAACCCATATTAGAACCCTTTCAACCCTTCTGAGTAGAATTTCCAATAATCTATAAATGCATAGATTCTTTCTATTAATCAAAAGCATAAATAACTTCTGGTGTACAACATCCAAACCTACGGAATTTAGTTCGACGCGGAATTGTTTTTAGTCAACCAAAACTATCAATCTAACCTTGAACCTTTTACAAAGATAATTCCTCGACTCATTCTAAAATGTAACGGAAAAATATTTGAAATGCAATAAATTCTACACAATTACATAGAGGCTATGAGTGTTTAATACCAAGTCGATTATTATAGTAACTATCGTAGTCCACTACAAACGCCACTTGCTGAAATAAATTCGAAGTTCCGAACAGAACTACTGATTAATAATTAAAAAACATTTTCTATATAATTAAATTGTAAATCTAACCCATTCTCTAATTAAAAGTTTCATAAAAAGCGGCCGTTTAGGAGGAGTCACAAATACACGAATATAAGAAATGCATATATATAAGAAATGTATATGTGTATATACATATATAAATATATTTAATTGTAAAATAACAGTTATATATAGTAAATTTTATAAATACACTGTAAAATTTACCCACATCATTATTTAGATTTACAAATTCTCATCTAGATATTAAATTATAAATATTTTCATGTATATTTGAGAAGTAAATAAAATTTATACATGTAGTAGGTATTTAAAAAAAGAACTATAGAAAAAATCCTTTTAAACACTGTAAAAATGTGGATAAACAAGTCGAATTTATATGTATTTAAAATAGACTAAGCAGCAATCAATTTCATTGTTGCCAAGACAACATCTATTTATAATGTATGTTTATAAAAGTAATTAACAGAATGAAAAATACTACATCTATGAACAATATTCCGTCAACTATCTGAAGCTGCAAAATTATTAGCAGTATTTAACAGACTTCTATTAAGACTGCCCACACAATTTAAATTAATACGTTTTTGCTCATGGAAACACGCTCCATTCCAATTATCACTGATACAATTATCGCGAAAATAAACTAACACGTTTTGAAAAAATGTCAAAAGCGCGATTTAGGCAATCGATTTTTTTGTAAAAAACGCCATCTATTATCGAGAACAGTAATAAAAGGCACGGGGATTTCTCGGATGCGGCCGACCGCCCCCAGCGCCCGCCGGCGACTGGCTCGAGTGCGAGACTGGGGTCTCGAGCCGGGAGAATGAATATGAAATTCACGGCGAGTCCTATAGTAACCGAATTAATGGAAATATCGCATTATTATTATTATATGTACTACAGCTCGACGCTACTTATTTTCGATTACATCATTGTAAACATAGTGATAGCCATAAGCCCTGAGAAATCCTTTTTACATAATGTTCGTTAAAGCATGCTAGACTATGGCCTTAACCATTTTTTCCTTAAAAAGAAACCCATATCGAGTAATGGAACCAGAAAAAAAAAGATGATGAAGTTTAGAAAAGGGAAAGTTAAAATTACAAAGATAAAAGTACTTGTAACTAATATTTCATACAATTTTTTGTGACTGTAGTACTACTAATTGTCGAGCGTTTCATCGATTCGTGGAACCTTAGCTAGAACCGTTATACAATTGTTCAAATTATCTTATATACCTGTATTGCAATTCATTCCATATCATTTCGACTACTATTATTACCAGATACTACTCATTATAAAAGTTAGAAATAGGTGAACATCACCTACCAACAAATAACGTGAACATATCAGGTGAATAATCACAGAAAAATAAATACAAACGGATATATTCCAAGATATATTAACGAGAAATCCAGATGCCATGCGATGCAAGCCAAGTAAAATATAAATTCTTCCCTTTCTGCGTTCCACTTGCAGAAATCTAACGTATTGAAATTTTCCATCATTCTTCATGTTCACCTCTTTTGAAAAAATACATGATCATCGCATCAACTGAAGACAGGTTATTCTAACAAAATGCACATTGCCTGCTACGATCAATGATTGAAATTAATCACAATTATTATTGTCGAAAAGTGGAACTTCTAAGGTGTTATTATGTTTTTTTCTATTTTCCCCTGCACATCATATACAATTGGTTCTCACCTACAAGTATAAGTTACTATAAAGTTAACAGAATAAGACCCGTCGCGAATAGAATCAGAATGAAAAACATAGTTGTGCGATTATCAAACAGCAATACTCAGGTTAAGTGAATGAAGACTGATGTATGTGTTCAGCGCTACGTCGAGGCAAAATGAAATGAGAAGTGTCCTACATTAGAATATTTCGGGGTCACTGCACTGACGCTGGCTCCCGGTTTATTTATGATGTGACTTAATAAATATACATTACGTTCTGTTTGAAATTTGAATTGAATTTTCAATAAGCTCTGCAATCTCTAAACAAGAAAACCGAAGCGTGATTAACGGAGTTGACACAATATATTATATAGTTACGATCGCGAAGATCGATTAGTATTGAAGAACTCGTTTTCAGTGATAATTTTATAGCTTTGGTTTATTTACTATCACCGTATTGCACATTTAGTACCAGGGGAGAGATCAACTTTGTTAAAAGAATAACAATAAACTTTTATATTAGATAATTGCGTGTTTTCTCTATGCATAATACGAATACCAAGATGTATGCCAATAGACTTCCCCCTATTATATTGTAAAACGTAAACGTAACTGGTGAAACGTAGCAGTGTACTACAGTCCTCTGCCAACCTCTTCAGGGATTACAGGCGTGATAATACGATTTCAAAACGTACCGATTTGAACTTGGCCACGGAATTTACTATTTCTGTTAATGATCTTAGCATTTTTTATGTGACATTGCTTAATGCAAATATGTAAAGTATATAACAGAAGCGTATATTAAAACATTGAACAAATAACATGAAAATCGCTAAAATTTTCCTGGTTACGGACAAGAAGCAAATATTTGCGTTATCCCACCAAATAGAGGGGGAGTTTGTGACACAATAATCACTGCGGAGGCATAAAGGTAGAACGCTCAAACAAATTAGTGCGTGTACTTTGTGTGTGACCGCAAAATTTGAACGTGTCCTGCATGGCTTTATTTAGAATTTTAAGCGTGACAACCTTTCTGCAACTATAACACCTGTAAAATAACTGAACAACTCTACGATATTAATTGTAGACAAGACTAATGTGTTTCATGATTTGGTTGTAGCTGTCCACAATATCAATTGAAATATGAAAACAACAAAGTAACGTTAAAAGTAAGAAGCTTTTCTGCAGTTTAACTCTGATAAAAGGGTTCTATGAAGAGTCGATCTAGACACCAAGTAACCTTTAAAAAATTTGTTTCTTTACTATGGGAAGATCACATAGAGGATGTGGCTATGGTTCCTTCATAATAGAATGTTCTAAAACATAATTCCTCACTTAAAAGCTACCGTTTAACTAATTGTTGAAATTAAAAATACATGCACCGATGGAACAAAGGCGAGGTTAATTAAGACGGATTAAATACAAATGGAAAGCAATATTTAAAATAATTAAAGGAATAGATTGAACAACGGTATCAGAGAAAAATAAAAGTCGAGAAAGAAATGAAGAAAAATTCTGTTCCTTATTACGGGAAGGGGATTACACGAATAATAAAGATTTGCATCCTGTCGGAATTGTGCCGTACTCAGAAGGGGTATTCTATTTCTTAAGAGACTTTTCTATTATACAGTTTGCCACCAAGTTTATACTTAATGCTAGTAGGCCTGTTTTTATCTTAAAGAACATATTTAAAACACCGCAGTAAATCATCGAATCCTATTCAAATTTACAATAATCTTGAGAAAGAACTAAAAAAATCGAAAACACTCAACCATACATTGTCGCAAAAGAAGTTCTGTCAAATATTTACTGCAGGCCACGATAAAAATACACATACGATACTTGTAATTGAGTTTTTTACTCAGCGAGTCAGCGAATAAACCTCAATGCACATAAAGGAGTATAGTTTCGAAGCGCTTGTTTGTTTGGCATGTGCTTTGTGAGTGCACACTGCGTCAGATGCCGACTCGAGTGAGTCTTGGTGCTTGTATGTATGTACCCAATGAATGGCACGAGAGCAAATAAGCGTGCACACAGTGTGGACGATATTAAAACGGGTGAGTTTTCCTTCAACGTTAGTAAGAAATTTTACACGTCAGAGCCAAATCATTGGGGTTTGAAGGACGCGACCTAACAAGATATAAAACCGACTTTTATTAAATGAGTCGTTCTTTAAAAAAAAATTCAACATAAGGATTAGAGCCAATTTGACTAGCTCAAATGACCTAAATGTTTTCATTAGGATGTGATAATCAATTAACCTAAATAGTTAGCCAATTACGCGTATCACTATAGAAACTTAATACAGAAAGAAAATTAGATTAGCAATCCAACATGTAAAATTTTAACGCGAGGCTTTGTAGAACTCAAGAAACAACCTGAAAAAAGACAAGCGTAAAGAAAAAATAATCCACATAGCACGAAAGGCAAACTTGTGAGTTGCGACAAAAAATACAAAATTTCAATTCCCCGAGAGCCTTACTCCAACCGAATAATCACAAAGCATTGAGAGTAGTGTCGAATCAGTGTGCAAAATATTAAGCTGCCGAAGCTGGCAGTCGGAGAGCGCTTTGGCAGTTGTCCCACCACTAGTGCCAGACAATAGACGTTTGAATCTGAGTAATTTGTATTATACAAGGGCTGACTGCCATGGATACTGGCTATTTAAAATAACCTATGACATTATCTGAAATCAAGAGGATAACGTCGACAATCACTAAGAAACAACTAGATGCAAATGCAAAGAGTAGAATTTATATAACAATAAAAAAAAAATGTTTACAGTTTACTGAAAGGTCGGGTTCGAATGAAAAAAACTACCTAACACATATTTTCTGAGCTAAATTGAGCCCAAAAAGCAGATCGTATTTTGTGACAGGTTATTTAGGCAAAGAACAGCTATCCAATCTCACTACTCGAACGCGATCGCATACGATGACATAACATCAAACTGCACTGTCTAGGTGATGTACAAAAGTGCCCTAAGTGTTATTGAGTAAGGATAGGTCGTCAGCCGTCAACAACATTTTTATGAAAAAAAAAATGGTCAAAAATTCAACTAATATTTGAGTAGTTTGGAGGCGAATTTTCAAGTACTCAAATTGTAAAGCAATGGCATACGTGAGAACTATTGAAGCTAAAGAAATAATTTCCCGCATAAGTATAAAAGTCTGGTACAGTCAAAAAATATTAAAAAAGACAAATGCACTGCTTGTTATGGTATTTTCTATACCATTTCTTTAAGTTTTTGCCAAATATTAAATAGTAAAAATAAAATTTTCAATAAGTAGTATGCTGCAACTGCTGAACAAGACATCAGTCCCGTGTGATTGAATGCACAACGAGCGATTGGAACTGGGACAAATTGCGAGATCTATTTCCTTCTCAGCGTATAAATATCCTTGAAATGGATGTCGAAATATATTTTCCAGACAAAGGTATTTCTGCGAGTCGATAGATATTAAGTGAAAGAATTTCCTAGCAAGGTACAGATTAATCTCAAATTCGATTTGCGTTACCCGTCTTCTCTAAAACGGATTAATTTAAAAATATTTTAATAGAAAGAGCCATGCTGACTAAAATTTTATTGAATTAACTTCAATAAAAATTGAGAACATTAAAATGTAGAAATCTTTACACGTGAACAATATTTTTGTTAGGGTAAATTACTATTATTACATTTTATTTCTTTTAGTAAGACAAAGAATGAACTTGGTCTTCCTGATGAAAAAACAAAGATACGTTCGGGTGACTTTTTTATTTATAGATTAACCCAATTACAAGTTGATACATATTTTCGTACCCTGCAGCTGAGTCTACACCTGGAAGCAGATCTGTTAGAGATTGCTTATTTACAATGGTTCTATTATTCGCAAATTGTTCCGTAAATAACACATACCGTCGATTGATTAATACATATGAACAAACATAGGCTACACACGAACGGACACATTAAAAATATAACGTAACATCATGCTCGCAATCCCCGAAGAGGTGGGCAGAGGATTGTAGTATACTCCCACGTGTCATTAGTTACGTTTTCATCTAACTATGGAATAGGAGGTTTGCCTATTGCCATAAACCTGGCATAGATCCAGGCAGACTTTGAGTAGACTTCAAACAATTACTAGAAATATACTATATTATGAACAATATGTAGGTAATGTTGAAAATATACTACATAGTGACTATGCAATCAATTCGCTTTCGTACAAAAAGTACCAAATAGGCAATCCGTGCAGTTACTGCATTGTGACATAAGGATTCCGGACAGCCCAGACACAATGGAATGAATGGACAGCATGTCGCTCGCGAGAATATGTGAGTATTGTTGAACTGAAATTCCTACGAACTGTGATTACATACAAATGCTACGACTACATTGAAAAGAAATACAAACATTAAAGTCGCAAAATATTTCTATCGCGAAGTAAAGGGAAACGGAAAAGTTGTAAAATTGATTTCTTTGTAAAACCAAAGAAATAGAAAAAATAAAATTTAGAAAAATAGCTCTCTTTGTGTAGCTCACGGTAAACATCAAAGTTGAAAATAAGATTTTTCTTAAACCAAAGAGGAATATGAAACTTTAAAAAATAAATACATTTTTACACCTAACAATGATGAAGAGGCATAAAATTTTAAAAAAGTATATCAATGCTACTTTTCACATGTAGGTATTCCAATGAAATATTCACGTTAACAATGCACGTTGTAGGCATAATTCACGTCATAGGATCGATTTTACTGCCTCGTCGGTCTTGTTGGTTGCAAGTGCGACTTCCGAACGACTTCAGAACTTCACGGGTTCAAATCTCGGGTATTACAAAATTTTTCTAATTTAGATTTTCTAATAGTGGCTCGGAGTCTGTATATATGCCCGGTGTATAGCAATAGACTCACCATCTATTCCATAGTAGGATGTAAACGTGGGAGACTAGAGACCACTGGTCTCGAGACTGGTGAAACGTGGGAGTATACTACACTCCTATCCACCTCTTCGGGCATTACAGGCATGTTACGTAGGATCGATTTTAATTATATGTTAATTAAATAGTTGACGAAAATGCTCGGTTACTATGCTGATGACCAAGACCAATCTTGTAAAAACAATCCAAAAGCAATCCCCGTGTGTTACAAAAATAAGCCACGCACAATAACCTGAATGTTATTACTCTGTAAAAAATACATCTCTATACTGGTCGAAGTGGAACCTTCGACGAACAGCTGTAGAGGTGGAAATACTAAGCATCGACGTAAACACTACACACTGAGTGATTCTTCAGCTTGTTAGAGCTCACTCTACAAGCGAGGGGCAGCGCTGCAACTGAAAGCGACTCCCAAAGGTTGCACGTGCACTCAGACCTCGTCTTTAATTAATAAACATCCCTACAAAGACCGCGTAGAACCAGTGCAATATACACATGTTAATGTGAAGAGATGTAACACGTCATTTTTAAGTCTTTACGAATTAGGCCATTAATACTTCACATATGACAACCAACATATACATATGGTGGGTTCTTAAATATAAACGTAACTTCACGCCTGTAATCCCCGAAAAGGTAGGCAGAGGAATGTAGAACACTCCCACGTTTCACCAGTTACTTTTAAGTCCCACGATGGAATAGGTGGTGAGC
>DWDV01001549.1:0-13003 GCA_018245615.1 Mimoniades ocyalus | reverse complement strand
TTGATATTTCAAACACTCGATAATTCGTAATATTTTAAGAGTCCCTCGAGTTTCGAATTATCGAGAGTCGACTGTACCTTTATATTATTGCGTTATATTATTTCTTATAACGTCAATTCTATCTTTATGTTACAAACGTTAACTAAATTTAATTACCCAGGACCAAAATCTGGTTATGGTATGTGTAAAAGGAATTATTTATTACAGTATTATAGGAATGAACGCCACTCATAAAAGATAAATGTCAATGACAAATATGTCAGCGTCACTGACAAAAAATAAATGCAAAAGACAAATGTGTATATAAAAAAGATAAAAGTGTTAGAGATAAGTGAGAAAAGAAGAGTGTTAATCGCTGACTAAATGAAATGACTGCAAGAATGTCGTTAGTAACGAGCTAACCTGCGAAGTAAGGAGGCGGAACACCCGCAGCGTGTCGCGCTCCACCAGCGTGTGCAGCGGCGGCGGCGTGGTGGGGGCGGGCGTCATCGCGGGCGCGCTCAGAACGCGAACTTGGCGCACGCGTACGGACGCCTCGGGGCCGCGCATCTCACACCTCACACGCACCGATGTACTTGGTACCCCTGTCACATGAAACAATAGTGAATATTTCTATTCAATCTTAATATAATATATAAACCTCGTATCACGTTGTTCGTCGGTGATGAACTCCTAAACTATTGAGCCGATTTCAATAAAATTTTGTAGATATGTATTGTTTGGTTTAATTTAAAAGATTGGATAGTTTTATTTCGATTAGAAAGCTCAATTTTTTTACTGCGAAAACGAGGTTTTTTTTTAAGTTAATGGGTTCAATTGACTTTTAAGTTCTGTAACTTTTCAATAGTTGGCGGTGAGAATACACAATTTAGGACACACAATCTTTTACGTTGAGCAAGTGTCCAATAGATGGCATTATGTTTTAATTTTCAAAAATTTTTCAACCTCCATTTTAATTGACTTAGAGATAAATGTATATACATATGTATATAAAACTAAAATTATAAACTGTTCATTATTTTTTAGGCAATACGAAGTACGCGCCCGGTCAGCTAGTTTGTATATATAATGAAAAAAAAACTGCTTACTTGGCAATGTATAGCAGAGCCATGTGGCCGCCTTTGTGTCTACTTCCAAGTCTTGCATATGAAACAATTCACTAGTTCCACCGCTGAATAAGAATGACACAACCAATGTCTTGTTCTGAAATTTTATTAAACATTTTAAAATAATCGAAGGACGAACGCTGATGAATAGTAATTATTGATAACATAATATTCCGGGTTATCGAATAAAACAAAATATAAATAAAAAAAAGTGAAAAAACGTCTTATTATATTCTATAGTCTATATAATAGGTATGGCGGTCGCATTGTCGTACTGTCGCAGTGTTTTAGTTACAGTAAAATTAGTTTTAATAAATAAATAAAATAAATTTCCTAACTCACCAGCGTGTCGCGAGTGTTATCGATGTGCACACACATGACATGCGGCCGCTCCTCAATGGAGCCGCCTGGGTACGCGATTTGGATCCACTTAGACTTATTACGGTCCTCATCACCGGACTCCCAGAAGGTCTCGGTGCTGCCGTCGGTCAGCGCGCCCGCCATGCCCTGCCGCGACGAGACGGCCACATCGCACCATCCGGTCACGTCAGGACAAGCCCAAATAAAGTTTTGTTGCTGAATAAAAACACAAGATAGAAATTACTATTGTATAAAGTGTAATATTATAACATCCTTGAGTATATGTAGTCTAAATGTCACAAACACTGTTCATTGTGTTGTGACGGGTACCTTAGTATTGTAGCTTTCATAACTTTCAGGTATAGCGCCAAGAACTCCATCTTCGAAGGCGCCGTCTTCACCATGCGACAAGATCTTGCTGATTACACTGAATACTTGCGATCTATTTCCGTGCAGCGTTAACAGTTTACATAATGTATTTTAGAAATTATTTAGCTGTGTTCATATCAATCAAAAGTTACAAACAATTCATTACTGAACCACGATCAATTGTTTGTAAGGGGCCGTTCAAGTTTTACGTAAACACTATAGAGGGGGGGGGGGGGGGGTCTAGATGATGATAACTGAAACAGTAGTTATTTACTTTTTTACATTTTCAAGATCCAAAAAAAGGAAACACGCATACTGATATGAAAGTTAGACATATAAGAATCGCTGCTTTTGGTGATAATGAACAGATGTGCATTATTCAAAATTTATAGTACCACGACGTTGAATGGCTCGATGAGAACGACGTACACATTCCAAAATCGGATGGAAGTGAGCAAACACACAACATTGAGCAACAAACATTTAATATCATCGAAATCTTAGAATCATGGATTCGGGTGTTATGGACCGAAGACTGTTAATTGGAATTAATATGTATACCAAAAATTTAAAAGTGTATTTTGTTCGTAATATTACTTGTTTTAAAGAATATAATGTACGTTCAAGTCCTCTATCCTAAATCTATTTTCTTATTTCTATAATTATAACTGTTTCTCGTGAATGAATAAAAAAACAGAATACATTTTTAAAAAAATGCATATAACAATGTTTACGCAAGCATGGGGTGAGGGTAAGAGCTTTGCTTACCTTTGCTGACAAGGGGGATGGGGAAGTAAATAATTGTAATAAATCTGCTTACCTAATACTTGAACGGCCCCTAAGTCGTATACCTATATTACGGCCTATTCAAATTTTCGGTAACAAAACAAATTATGGTGCTTTAAGAACTTTCAGACACATAATTTATGATGTTATATTCAGTCAATTGTGAATATGTAGTGTATTTGTATCTTGCAATATAAAGTTTTCTAGAAAGTTACCTATGCAAGAATGTGCGATCATGTGGCGAGTAGTGCAGTGCCCAGCAGCGCACGGCCTGCAAGCCGGCGGCGCTGGCGGTGGGCAGCGACGGAGCCAGCGCGCTGACGGAGCCGAGGAACGCGTGGAAGGCAGCCCGCGCGCCGCGCGCCGCCTTGCCTCCCGGACAAATCGCAGACGCCGACGGCGTTTGCAAGATACGAGGATTCACGTCGTTTACGGAATTCTGAAAATAATATTTAACGATGTTAATATAAGACACATAGCGAAGCAGAATTGACGTAAAATACTTTACAACATAAGTAAGTATTTATATATTATCCGTTTAATAATAAAACAGCCTCGTCGACAATTTACCTCTTTGTTGTCGTCATTGACATCTGTGGTTGGTATGATGCGCGAGTACTTGTCCAGCGTGTTGCTAAACCACCACATCACGTCGTGCACGCAAGTTGGCTGCGTGGCAGAACGCAGCAACCAGTTCATTGCCTGCAAATTAAATCAATGGAACACTGTAAAAAACTACAACATATAGTACGTCGAAAGGAAGGAATATTGGAAATATATCAAAAATTAAAATCGATTATATATTCAGTTTACCTCGAATCCGTACTGTCGGACAGTATTAATGCGAACAGCGGCGTCCATCTTTTGACGGTAGCCGTGCAGGTCCTTCCTGGCAAACACGAAGGTCATAACGGGACTCCGCATTAAAGCGTCGATATCAAGAGTCGGTGGTTCAAAAGCCGACAGACTGCACGCTTCATCGGATAATTCTCCGCAAGTCACCAGCCTCTGTAGAGCTGAGCTCGGTTGGGCCAGAAGGGATGAGCCCGCAGCACCTATACCATTAAGAAACACACCTTCAATAATAAAAAGGTGTATTTTTCATATCACAGTAAAATAATTACGTAATTTACACTTTCATACAAAAATTTAATTTTATTCGTACACCAGGTTGTTATTGTACTATTTTTTCTGGCCATTTACACTAGGCACAATTGAGTATTACACATATTGGCCCGAAGACGCTCATATTTAATATTTCAAAATATCGTATTTTTTTGGAAATTATTAAAAAATTGTAAATTTCTCTAAGAAACCGACCGGGTAGTGTGTCAATAGGATCGGGCTCCGACTTGGCGAGCGGCAGCAGCGCAGCGGCGGCGAGGTCGCGCGCGCCCGTCTGGCCCATCGACACGGAACGGTGAACGCGCAACGGACCCATAACTTCTTCATTCTATTAACATAATTATTACATATTTCTAAGATGTTACGCGATAACTGATAGGGAACGATATATTATCGTTATGCTCCGATGATTCGGACATGTTGAAAGAATGGCTGATGAAAGAATGACGAAACAGATATACAATGGTCGATGGACGCAGGTGCCGAGGGAGACCAAGACTCACCTATCTGGACCAAATAAATAAGGTTTTATGTGATGGGGAAGTCATAAGTCTCCGAAACCGGCGTGCATGTATGAAGAGAGTGATGAATGTGGACGAAGCACGACAGGTCTGTAAGGATAGATATATTTGTCACTCTGTGCTCTCTGCCTACCCCGCAAGGGACATGGCGTGAAGATATGTATGTGTATGTATGTATAAATGTTCTTTTGTCATTATTTTTGTTTATTGAATTGTATTGTTTGGCACAATGGATATCAAAATATTTGTTTCATGTCTTAAAAAGAATCTGCGTTTAATTATTGCGCACTGTAATATGCGATTTGTTATTATTACTTGTATACATAATGTAACATTATGTAAGAACAATAATAACGAAAGAGGAATCGTTAGTTTAAAACGAAGAGTGCGGAAGGTGGCTTAAAGCCATTCAAAGGTACAAACTCAGGGCGAACCATGCGTTATTATTGTTTAAGATTTACTATTCGCCGTTTATTATTAACATCATTGTAACAAGATGATTGCAATATATTTTTAAACGTGATGTTTCCCAGTAGACTTGCAAAACTGGCCAAACGTGATAAACGTACAATATTCGCAACGGACGGACAATTTTAGCATAATATTTGTAGCTTTTAATTGTTTTTCTCTCGTCGCTTTAATTTCATTTTATACTTGTTCTTGCCAAGTCGCGTTTTGAAAAAAATCGTGTTCCAACTGTCGTTTCTAACAAACTTCCTATAAAAGTAAGCACAATGCGATCGGGATGTGATTAACGGGTAAACTCTTATGAAGAGTGTAGAATAGAATAGAATAAATAAACTTTCTTAGGAATCAAGTTAGTTGGAAAGTGTCCGGTCCGCTAATACTGCTCGTGTAAAAATTACTCTCTGTTATAAGTTTTTAGAAAGCTACGTATTTATTAAGCTCCATTTTGTTGTTTTATAATTTGCTAAGCAGAAAGTTGTTTGAGACATGCAAGATGTTTATTTACGCTATTTTTATAATAATTTAACGACTCCTACACGCGGGGGCATTGGTCTTCCACTGATGCGGCGGTCAATTCAATATTACTGTTGTATTTCGAGATATGTTGACGATGAGAATAATAAAGCTCGGCACGTGGGGAGTCGGAACGTACATTCTATAAATAAAGCGTGTGATATGTTTATTTTTGGCCAAAGTTTATTTTAGTTGTTACGGCGCTAAGAGCACACAACTATTCTATTTTGATGTGTGCGTTCTTATATTTATGTATGCGCAGTTGTTTTGCAATGATACTTGCATATTCGACTTGTAATAACCGCGACCCGCTATAGGGTGATACCGTGTTGGATATCGACATTTCTTTTTGTTGTCAGGTAGGTATGTATGTAATCATGTGTAAGAACACGAGGATGATAATGTAAGATTCTCATTCCACACCACAGTACCTTACTCGTGCCGACGTAACATCGACCGTGTGCGATTGATGCAAATTTAAAGAATTACACAACTTATTGGCCGACGTACTTTAATGTAATCAATAGAACAAAATATATTACACTGCCACTTTGTCTTCTTAATCGTATACAGCGTTCAATTTAACTGTTGTTAGTAATGTTGTATCATAGGAACACACATCAATACCACACATCTTCGAGACGTCATCGCAGTTGATTGTGCACTGCGCATTTAAATTTAAGATGTATATATAATATATTTTAATCGTAAGGTAGTCCTAGTGATATAGTTGGCGTTGCGGAGACGCGGTGGTGGTCAGTAGATGCGATCCTGTATTCCTGCCCATCTCTTTACAATGTCCACTTGTATTATCGCTCAACTTCTAGTCCTGTAGTAGTATAATCATCAGTTTCTTCCTCGCGGTGGTTACGAATTATCACATTTCACACCGCAGCTATAGCCACACGAGGGTGTTGAAACATTAGAACCTTATTCAATAACAAACACTCCATAGTAATTTTTTTCTATATTGTTATGATTTTTCTCTTTATATCATGGCGACTTCTGAATAGGATTACTTGACGTTATTCTATACCTACATAACGAAGGGAGTTACACGCATCCTTTCCTTGTCCGTCACCGTAGACATTTTGACATCATTATTTATTTATTGTTTTCTAGAAAATTCCAGTACCTTTGATTGTTATGTTTGTACAGATTCACGTACACTCTAACGAATATGTCGTCTTTAATTATTGCTGTGTCTATACTCTTGCAGAATTACAAGACGTACGTGAGTGGAAACGATTTCAGTATGTCTGTCTAAATCGATTTATAGACATACGTTGTTGGTATGGACAGAAGTAAACTTGCGGCTAGCGTGTCGCACGATTGCAGTGGTAACATTCGTACCAACAATAGTTTAATGTATTCCGTAACTCGTCAAAACGCCACCACAGCTATGGGTTAAATATGTAATTAATGGATAGAAACTCGCAATATCGCATTCGTCTATTGACATATTCACATGTGTTGCACCATGTCTATAGGTTACGTGACTTTTGACATTCATTCAATAGTACCAAGTGTCTATGTGTTCGCAGGCCTTATTCGTGTGCGTTGTTTTGATTTTAAACTGGAATTAACTAGTTCTGCACGTACACATGTAATTGTTATGTAAACCAGACCCATGTTAGCTACACAGCAACGAATGCCGTACACAAGTTCGATCAAAAATTTTGCACGCTTGTGTAAAGTGGATGTCCACAAACCGACGCACGTTTTATTTTAATATCTGACCATGTAGTACCAGTGTGTGTTATTGATTTAGAAAAATTTGTTATTGTTTTGTATGAAATTGAAATTATTTTTGCATTTGTTAGCGAAATCAAAGATTTTACATTCCTTTCTTTACATTATTTAATTTATTTATTTTTAATGTCCATAAGTATTATTTTGTCAATGTTGCATATTTTATGATGATTATATTTGTTTGTATGCCTATTATATTTTTGAATATTTGTAGCATGATTTGTATTGTTTTATTTTTTGTCCAATACATATCCTAGATTTCCATTGCATAATAACAAAACAATATTTCGTAGTTTCGTCGTCTTAGGTTATATAATGATTTCTAGTTCCCTCGAGGCTTTCATTGAGTAGATGGTCCTTTAAACAAAGCCAAAAATGTAATTTTACCAATCATATTTAGTATACATTATAGTTGAATTACAAATGTACTTGCTTTAAATAAAATGGTAGAATAAAAGAGTCAGTCTAAAAAACAGTCAGTACCTATACAAAAAATAAACGATGACAAGTACATTTGTAAACATTGTAAATATTCCCTATGGACAATGAAAAGTGAAGAAAAAAATCAATTATAAATATGATCTCTCGTTTTCTCCATGTATCTGCTTTTGTTCTAATAAACGTAGTAGATGTACAATCGTAGAATGGATAACACATTCGTCGATATTAAGAACATCCTCACTGCACTACTGCTAATAGTTTATATTGCAGGTGAATTTGAATAAATCAAGACGGTAGTATTTTGAAAATGGCATTTTGATCGCATTAGTGATCTGCTATGAACAGAATGAATTAAATAACGCAGTAAAATCTATGATATTAACTGTTACTTTCTGAATGTACCCTCGAGAGTGGGGACCGGAAATGAAAACAAGATCAACGATAAACTTAAACGATCTGATGACGTCACTATATTGACTTTTTAATATGAACCACTAGTGTTTATTACAATATGAACTACAGTCTAGACTAATTTGTGTGCAGCTGTAATACACTCATATTTATATATTTGCATAGTTGCAAATCTGTGCTTACGTGATGTTGATGACAGTACAAATTATTACTACATTTTTGTTAATGTACACTGTGGGTGATTGTTGAAGAAAAAGTTACCTACATAGAGGAACTTCCTTCCATGTTTTGGCCATTTCTTACAGATTGTATGGACCTTCGAATGTTCTGAGATTATATCGATAGCCTCACCTTACAAATTTTTCAAAAGAGGTGAGCCTCTATAAAAAGTGACGCCTTACGAAGTCTGTTTTTTGAAATAAGACAATACTGTTCAGGTAAATAATTGGTGTCTCCTGTATTTGTTTATTAACCTCGATGTTACATTCGTGTTGTTAGTTTAGACGAATTCCTATTTAATATACCTACGTAGGTTTTAGACATGCCCTCTGATCTGACCCTTATAGACAAACGCCCTGTAATGTGGACACTAACAGATTGATTAGTTAGTGTCACTAGCAAACTATTAAAGATGTCGCGTTTATCAAAAATATAAGTACATGGGGGCGCTCAAGTTATTATAAATAATCATACCAATATTGACTCACCAACCTAGATAGAAGCCAGGTCGCGCTAGACTAGCTACGTAGATTGACGGTGTGTATGATCTAAAAATTTCTATTCCCGGATTTGTTGCCCCGAGTAAGAAGGGTCTCTGTGATATTAATAAATTGATATTTCATTGACGTTTTCGTTACTAAACATGCTCTAGATGTATGATATACAACTGACAGATAACAAGATGCCGCGCTTGATATGCCTATACGTGAAAGCACCATCTTATATGTAAAGAACAAATTTAAGACTTGACGTATCGCTGGTAAATTCGAAATCGAACGCAGTTTGAAAATTTTTTCAGTAAGTAGAAATAAAATTATAATATTGTTATTAATAATTAATAGATATTTGAACTATATTGTGTGGTATGATAATCAACTGCCATAAAATATTTACAACACAGGGGACGGAATGTTTTGTGTTTTGAGCATCAGAATTGAAAATTGATCGTAATAGTTGCATTAAGTAGCGGGGCTCTTGGATAAATCTATTGTGATATGTATTAGATCTATTTGAAAAAAGAAATTATAAAGTAATAGATTAGTCTTATATAGAATCTCTTGGCAAATATCAAACGATGTGTTTCACCAATACGTACTACAAGGATAGGTACTTTTGGGCCACTAAAACAGACAATTTTACTTTATGAATCACAAACACATTAGATTTCGGAAATAAATTATTCCAGTATTCGGTGTAACCTTATTGACGAATATCCTTCACTATGCATAGATACCAATACTTAAAAAAATAGACCAGGAAACGTATTAGTCATTACAGTTAAAGGTACCAAAGTTAAAACAGAGAAATTACTTTTAACATTTCCTTCTAGCGTAATTGGATCATATTTATTCATATAATTATAATAGTCGAAAAGATATATTGTGGCCCAAGTCATGTATGTCAGATAATTTTATAACATATCTAATGTTATATATCCTAGCGACATGTGAATTGAATTCATTGAAACCCGAGTGGAACCTTAAAGATTTTTATTTCCGTTCATTAATCTCCGCTAGTCATTTTTCAAAATATGATTCAAGCTTCCTAAGAAGTTCCATTCAACTGCCATAATAGATTTCGTAATCGATAGATTTATCCGACAGCGTAACGAATGATAGATAGTTAGTGTTACGAGTAGACGATGCATATTTTTATATATAAAAATTGTAGAAGGATCAAAGATTCTATTTTCGGATAATAATGATGGTATTTCAATAGCTGGTTATTTAATAAGAGTTTACGTGATCTATTCTCGTCGTAAATGTCTATAACAATATGCTCAGTGCTATTCAGATACGCTACTGAAATTACTAATGATGAGATCACTTTTCTATGTAGGTTTTATTTACCTAAGTTTTTTTTTAATTCCAGTGTTCAATTAAGAGTTGATACAAATTGAGTATTTTAGTTTTTATAATGTAAATGGACCGAATTGGCATATAACTGAACCACTAACGTGGACTTACGACATTTTAAACACTCAATAAACTCTATAAATACCAGTTAATTATTAGTGGCTCCACAATTGTTTATAGTAAAAAGAATTCTTCTATTGCTGTATAAACTAACCTAGCCTACGTGGTTCTTATTTTAATATACAATCTGTTGTAGCCTGATGTTATTGGTTCTAAATAAAAAAAATGTAATAAATAGAAGTCAAAGTGAAATTAATAACGCTATACGTAATATGTATGTTATGTTTAATGGGGAACAAAAATATATTAAAAAGTATTAAAAATTAAAAAGAAAAAAATAAAGTACGAAAGGACTTCGCACAGTTGTTATTTGATAGCGTTTAAGAATTATTATTTTTTAAATGTCGATCAAATTGTCCTAATTGTTGGGATTTCATAAAAAAGAATAAGGGAATTGATCTAATCATTAAAATAGTAGAAAAAGTAATATATAACATCTACTTAATAATATCGAAGAAATTTAATGGAAACATAATTATTAATTCTTGGAAATTCGTTATCTCACAAAACTGTTGTATTTTAATTTAGAAGTGCATTTTCAAAACCTTTTGTAGTAATATTTAGGAAGATATTATACTTACTTCAAAAAGTTTTTTTTTATTCAACAAATGAAGATTGTCTTTTTAATAGGGTATTCTAAAGACAGTACAGCGTATTGTAAGATGATGTCCGATAAAAAAGGTTGTCGTCGGTAAACATTTCGGTTCTTTAACTTTGTTCTATATATTTACACAATATTTATGGGGAGAGCCACGAGAATAGTTTACGTAAATAGTATCAGCGAGGTGACGTACAGAAATAAAAAGACCTGTACATTTTAAAATAAGATAATAACGTAGCTTGATCTAGGTCGGTTTAGCGAGACGTTCTGTCCAAGAGCACACTTGAGAATTTATAGTTGCCGTGATTAAATTATCTATACGTCGTAGTAAAATGGCAAAAAATTTTGAGGTACTCATTAACTCAATAATATCTTCAACATGACACTGCAATAGAACATTATTGGCCGTATAAAATATATTCTCTATTTGTAATTCGTAAAAATAACCGTTGCCTTCACCTTGTGGTGACATTGCTAAGAATTTGTCCAACATAATGATGCTATTTTACTGCGACTAATTCATGTTTATTATAATAATAGACTATAGTTGTAAGAGTTCACATATAATGAGGCATATGAGCTACCGATAGTCACATTCATTTGCGTCCGGGTGAACAAAATCAGCCAAGGGCTCATACATAGCCGTAACCGATTACTATTATATGTTGTGATTATTTACGTGCCCACCTCACTGATGCACTGTATTGATGTCTCACGTGTGCAATATATTGCATTTAACGATGTTAGAAACAGTATAACTTATTAGCGACTATATTATGTAAGACATGCTTCTTGTACCTATTTATTTTATTCATTATTACCACGTGTAACTAAATTGTGTTACGGGAACGCGACCGGCTATTAAAATTTTCCACACCAGTGACAGTTCGTGAAACCAAAAATTTATGTATTATCTATTAAATATGTGAGAACTGAAAACTTTCGTACCTTTAAAATGAGATTGCATAATTATATTATGTCATATTATTCTTTAGCAATAGCGCCCCAAATGGAAAATATTAAGGTAAATGTTGTCATTAACGCGGATAGTCTTCTATATTAGGTAATATAATAAATCTGAAAGTCTCCTGTTTCTTTTTTCGCGCGAATATTTGAACTACTGGTCGCAAATTAATGAGTATCATTGTACATTGTAGCCAACTTACAACAATACATACCTGTTAGCTAGCCTTCAATATTGTAATTTGTAAAATCGGAAGAAAAAGCGCCACTGAACGGCTTTACTTGCGTACGCTGGCGCAATTTATAGTAAGGCTCAAGTCACACTAGCACAGAGTCTTAGCGCAGCGTCACGACATACCTATACTTACACTTTAACAGCATATTAAGTCCCATTTCCATTATCTAACGAGAAAGTTGTATACTGTTTTCGCTATCTCTAGCAATTACTAGTATTCAGTGACGTAAGAATAGGGTAGCAGGGTGACCCTCGGCTCGTGAGCTCAGCGGGACTCTCGAAATTAACTCTGACACTGACACAAAAGTTGTGGCTTCTGCCCATTACGATCCTATAATAATTAAAAGTTGCCAACCAGAAAGTCAACTAATTATGATGGCATTAATAGACATCTTTACATTGATGGAGCCAAGAATTTTCCACGGGCCCGGTACTGTTTACATTTAAAACTAAAACTGTTTCACTTAGTTAAAATAGTAGTGTTAAATTTCGCTATATAATAGTATCTACGGATATCTATCTAAAGTATGTATCTACTATCGCCAAGTAAATACCTATATAAAAATTTAATTACTTTCAAATTTTATAATGAGTTTTAAGCAACTATCAAAAATGTTTTTAACAGTTAACAGTTCATAAGGTAAACTGATTGGATTTCATTGGTTTCACAGAAATGTGACTGGTGTAAAATAAATCTCGATGTAAGATTAATGTTAATAGGGCGTAAGTGGAACATGGTTTAGTAGTAGATATTTTGGACTGCGGTCCCATATTGCCAATACTGTAATCTATGAACGTTATTTTAATAAAGAACTTGTTGTCATCTCGATTATCTCTTTTATTTGTGTATACCTTGATTTTCGTATTTTTAATAAAAATCACTAAGATTATGATTTTAAGTGTCTATGTAGTAGTTTATGGTATTTGAAAATTTTTAAATACAATCGAACAGTACAAATCATACGTTATTAAATAAATTGCAAAAAACGTATCTTTGCAACAAAAGTTCAAAACAGACAAGACAAATGGTAAAGAAAATTCGTAACAATTATTTTTTACCGCTTACTAAAACAACGACTAGTAAACGTAACTTCACGCCTGTAATCCCCGAAGAGGTAGGCAGAGGAATGCAGAACACTCCCACGTTTCACCGGTTA
>DWDV01001548.1:0-13006 GCA_018245615.1 Mimoniades ocyalus | reverse complement strand
CCACAAGCTCTCTTGACGCTTACTTTGGGATCAGATGGCCGTGTGTGGAGATGTCCCGAGATATTATTATTATTACTAACTACTTACAAGACATTCTTACGAAACTTCTGAAGTAAATTAAAATTAATCGATCTATCATCCCCTAAGAAATATAAACACGATATAATGTGGGAATATTCATCTTCCCAGCAGGTAGGGAATTAATTACACCCTAAACATGTCGATTGTATTCAACTTATCGATTATTCACCCCGCTGATTATACTTAAACACGAATCTCATTTTACAATCATCGGACATTTTTATAATGCGGTAGTTTGTCTCATTATAAATTGTTATTTTTATTTATTTGTTTGCACTGTTCATGTCATACATTTTAAAATGTTACGGTGCCTACCGAATACTGGCACCGTAACTTTTTAAAATAAATAACATGTTACATGACTTTTTAAAATATATAACAACTTTTTAAAATATTATAACGAAACGCCTCAATGTCCTTTATACTCACAGATGGTAATGTTCATAGGAGCACAGTTGCTAGGCTTATTCCTTCTGCCTTACTGCAGCCCTCAGCTATAGGTACGAGTACATCTCTGAGCATCCACTCACAACAAAACGCGGTTGGCGAGAGTATATTAGAAGCTTGAAATATTTATAGGAAGTTTAAGATTTCCGTATTGTTGTCATTTTATAACGTCGTCATATAATCAGTCCGTTTTCGTCCACTGCTGGACACAGGCCTGTCCAATAGCATGCCACTGAGCTCCGTCTTTAGCTCTTCGTATTCAAACACTGCCAGCCACTTTGCGTATATTGTCACTCGTAGGTACAATACGTACGCGACGTCATCTCCCTGGAATCAAATTTCCTTTAGATTTTCGAAAGTATTGAATCGAAATTTTAATTAGGATGTCATATGTATAACACTATGGGTGTGCAGTTGGTATTTAAAGTGAAATTCCATAAGCATACTAAGTTCCCTTGTAACATTATATGTTTTTTCTAATATTATTCATTTATATACTAGTATTAGTATGGTATTTATGGTTTAAATATTTACGACATAAGTCAAATTTATCTTAGGTACATGCTCAAAATAATACGGCTACGCTCTCAAATAATATATAAATTATTGAAAGCTACAAAAATCATATTATCGTGTACATTACAATAGCGATACCACTGTTCGTTCAGGCACAATCATTTCCCCATCAATTCCTATACACAAATAAACCGTCAAACTGATTGGCATCCATCAAAAATCCAATTGAAGCGAAATTATGCGCAGCCGCTTGGCGAAATGTCGTAACCCGTTGGATCGGGATTTTTGCATTCGAAATACATATCGCCGTTGCAATATTGTACGCACTATTAGGCAGTGGAAAAAAACATTCACGCACACACGCACAGTCAACATAACTTTTATTTGAAATTCAAATTTTTTGGTTGGCAACTACGAATTATTTGCATATAGACAACGTGATGATTGATCAAATGATTTCAATACTACTACATCCTCCATGGTGTGATCATGGGGTTGGTGGAGGTCATTGATTTTTCTTGTGACGTCAGTAATAATATGTTTCTTTTTAAGCAAACCATACACATTGTGTAGTCTTTTTTTAAAGATGTGTTCATATCGCTCGCATAGATGGTATATTGAAATTATCATATGCGCTATGTCAAGTGCCAATAGTGATTAATGTATAATACTAAAACGATATTTATTAATAAAATTGAATTCATTGTAGAAAATAATATCCGACAATGAGCCCACATTGTAATATGTTTAATAATAATTGATAAATATATATGTTAACGTAGATTTATACAATGATAACTTGTGTCGTGAGTACCGCACACACAATTGGATTCGGAGATAATGAATAAATTCCTTATTTTTCAGTAGCATTTTTTTTCACATCCCTGATGTTAGTATTACTAACACACTTTGACTACCTCATCGATCTAGTGGTTGTAAGAGCGACTGCTAATCGAGAGGATATGGGCTCAATTCCCGGGTGGAACACTGCTTGGATTTCAAACGTGATTTGTGCCTAGTATCTACCTATATAACAATAGGCTCAACCCTTATTCCATATTGAGATGTGAACGTAACTGGTGAAACGTGGAAATGTACAACACTCCTCCGCTTACCTCTTTGGGGATTACAGGCGTGATGTTTTATTGTTACAAATTATTTTACATTTGTGTCTATTCTAATACTTAGGAATATCATGTATTTCGTTCTTGCTTACAGCCACAGCTTACAGCCAGGTTTTAGTAGAGGAGGCAAAAGTTATATGAAAATAATAAGAGAAGATTGACACAATAGATATTAAAAGATATCACGACAATCACATTTCTGTTAAATTTTATAGATACATATAACTTTAATTTCAGATTAACTACAAATGTTGCATTAATGCACATCGAAAAACTGAAAATTAAGGATTTCATCATTTCTTAAGTATAAATACAATTAAATAAAACACTCGATTATTCTGCCTATATTACTAATTCATTTTCAAAATTGAAAATCAAGGTCTTAATTCAAGACATGAGTACGACTGCGTATGCACAGAAGCTACCCCTGACGACTCTTAATTTAGCTGCTAATCTACCCTATTCAATTAGCGCAATCTTATTATATTATTATGGTACTTATACATATCTTTAAATATAAAAATATACTATAGAGACATCATTTTATAGTTTGCTAATAAATTACAAAACCGAAATATTAATAATAATATTATCAATGGCAAACTTCCTATTTTGTGACGTCACGCTTTCGCTAATAACATCTCAAAAACTGAAACTCGAGTTAACACAAACATACGTACAATGCAAGTAATTAAAATAACAAAAATAGGCAGACGTATCAAATAAACCAAAGGCTGGGGCTACGAAGCGACAAAAATGGAAAAAATTAAGCGGCCCATGCCCACGTTATTAACGAATTTCCGCGACAATAACACGGCTTTATTGTGAAAGAAATCTGTTTTTCATATCCACCTTGGGCCCATAAAAGATGGAAAAATAGAAAACGGAAAAAAAAGAAAGAAATGTAACAACATTCGCGAATCATAAAAACCACAATACGACGTGTTTTATTTGCTGACGGTACACCAAGCCGGGTCCCGTATGCAAAATTGGTGCGAAATTGAAAAACAAATTTGTTACATATTGCTTTTTTGATTCGGGGTGCGTTATTCCGATCGGATTATGTTCTTTGTTGTTAGCTTATTCTGTAATGTATAGTTTTCATTCAACATATACGTTGGTGTGATGGCTATAAAACTACTTATTTTTTATTTTCGAGAGCGTTAACTTCATCATACTTTGACATATGAGTCCCCTGAAGGGTTATGCTCATAATTCCCACGCTGGATATGCGGAAGTGGGATCGCATAGCATAGCTTCTCGCACCGCCTACGCTGCTGCCCATAGAAGGTCAGGGCATTTAACTGACCCAGGCCATGATCTGGCAGCGCCGGGATTAGTCGTCACTTACGACACCCTATATCCCGGAACGGGGTCAAGGAATGTATTCTTACTTCGCCCCGAATTCGGATTGTCCGGGCACGGACGTAATACACAGCGGAAATCAAAAAGCCTAGACAGGTTTTGGTAGATAAAAGAATAGATACTCTTGGTCATGGTCTGAAGTTCTGTTCTTGCACTGATATGCAATTATGACAGTATAAGTTGTTCATAATTCCTGTACACGACGTAATAAGTTGTCTATAAAAATCAGAAAACCTCAATTAAGAAATTTTTCATGACACTATTTGTGTCAACTTATCTGACTTGAAACAATTTTATTATAATTATACAGAATTTTTTAAGAAAGATTTCTGTTCTTACATATTCTACCAGTCATTAATGCAATAAAGTAAGTAAAAGTGAAAAAATCTTGTACAATAACAAAATGGATTATATTTTGAAAGAGTACAGAATAAGGAGTCGCAGACGAAGGGGTTGTGTCATACGCCGACGCGTCGCGTTACTTCATTAAAGCGGTATTATTGAGCGAGAGTGTACAATGGGCATTACGTATTTTTTCATGTTTTACGACTTACACTGTTTCGGCGCGGCACCGGGGCGCTTGTTATTTCTAAACAATGATGTGTTCTATTACATTCTTTATTAAATTCTTTTGAATTATATAATGTAACAGTAACCTAATTAAAATATTGCACTTTGAACTGTGTAGTGTGTACTGCTGTGAGGTGAACTTTGGGTAAGAGTAAGTAAGTGTAGTAAGATATGGGAGACCACGTATGCAGAAATATCTGAAATCATCATCAGAGATAATAATCGTGACATCAAGCTTATTTAAATTACATTCACTGTCACTTCACGTAACTTCAAACGTAAGGAAACGAAATATCACACACTGCAACAACAGTTCCACATATGTCAGGTGCCGTCATAATTTTTCTAGGAATGCAAAAAAAATCACCCTTTAATTTCTGCGTGCATGATTTGTCCGGACTGTACCGTACACCGCTCATTTGTACGTAAAATTATACCCAATAACGTTTTCATAGTAAAACCCACCCTCGCACCCACCGAGACATTTGCATCGATATTGAATGTCCAGTGCTACCTACAATCAAGGGATGATTTTACATGACAGAATAGGTAGCGTACAGAAGCCACTATTGGTTATATTTAATATTACCTATTCGTCCATTCTTTTACTCCATCATGACCATGCGATAATGCGTTTTCGTTACCCTTCTGATGTAAGTTCTCGTTTTCAATAACCAAAAAAGTCCCACACATACAACACGCTGTATACATCTCAGATTTCCCATCAATAATTTGATGTCACTATTAATTCTCGTCAATTAAAAATCGGGCTTAAATTTCCGAGCTGGCTAATTTGGACAGTTGCAGGTGACGGTCTATATGGCCAAAACTAAATTTTATTATAAAGGAACCATATTACAGGAGATTATTAGGATATACACCAAAACAGATACAACGGCGGGAGCTTATGAAAAAGGACCTCGTATAGGTCTGAAACTAGTCGGGCCACCCCGAAAAAACACACGTGAGTCTAGCCAGATTAATTCTCACAATCAATAAGAACAGCTACCGCTGCGAAAGATAATGTTCCATCTAAATACTGCAGAATTCTTTATTCGCTGTCAATTTTTTTTAAACACATGTTCTGTTAATGTCCATCTGAACTCCATGTTATCTGTGATACGACACGAACATTATTAAGGCTTCCCATTTGGGCGCAGCGTGTTTAAATGATATTAGAAGTGAATGTACGCGTCATGATTGATTCCGGCCATCGCGTCCGCCATTGCGTCGGGCGCGACATTAGTGTTAGATAATGCATTGGCAGACACTTAGGCGGCTATTAGTGAACACTATGTTGTCTAATGCATATGTATATATAAATTATAACTAGCTTGTTCCTCGCTCAGCGGAACTCGCGTTCGTATCTAGCTAGGTTCTTATATTAGCTGACAGTTGGAAAACCATACAAGTTGCCTCGACCATAATTCCATAAAAATCGATCCAGATTCGTATAAATATAATCAATACTATAGTTCCCATGCAACCAACTATCCTCTTATCTACTACCATTGAAAAGGTGAAAAATAATCCAATTAAAAATTAATATTGGTATGAAATATTAACCCTTACCTCGCCACATGGGCACAAATGACCCAAGGTACGTCTTTTCGTACAAAAGGGCTAATTTTTCTACACGTGCCGTCAAACGATTACGTTTTTTACGCCTAGTCATTAGCTGTGGGAACATTTTGATGAGATTTTAGTTCGCTTATAATATGTATTTCTACGCAATAGGTGAGGGGTTACAGTCATGCGGTTAAGAATGAATAAATTTACTTTTCTTTATGTAGGAAACTAAAAGTAACAAGTTATTTATACATACATATATAATATTTTCACTGACGGGTTAAATTTTATTCGATAGAAACAATAAGAATAATTTTTAAAAAAAATTTTTGGCGTGATAAAGTTTAGTTTTCTATAGCTTAACTACAGCTTTATCGGAAACATCATTATCTTTGTATCAACATCGTCGTAAGCCTTACCCATCCATATTCATGTCCTGTACATCCTTCCCAATCTTTCTTCAATCCTTTCCATTTTTCTTTACTTTAGCTGCTTGTAATTTCCAATCTCCAATCACGTTAAGACCGTAAGGATATTAAAAAAAAACTAAGACAACCAAAAAGTACTATTTCTTGGTGGTGGTAGGTATTATGTTCTCTAGGTTAGCAGTAGGTATTAAAACTTAATTGCTTGAAAAATATATTTCATCATACCCCTATCATTTCAAATCCAATCAAACAATGGCAAATAACGTATAATCAAACCTCTAATGACCGTATTTATAAGAATTCATTCCGAACCAACGCTTTTGATTTTCTATAAAGACACGTGACCAACACGTGACCTTAACCGCCGTATTGCAGAATACCCAATTCAGCTTGATACTTCATCACGTGCCGTTTATACATGGCTACAGGTCTATGTCAATTGGCTCGTGCGGCCATTATTATAAACGCTTGAATTTCGAATTTTGTTCCTAGTTTTCATATTATTTCATGTGTTCAATTATGAACTTTAGTGCTTTAGAATAAGGTTTTTGAAGAAATTAATATAACTATGCATATTTAGAAGCAAGTGGGCAGTTTGAAAGGAATTGAATTTACTTGCGTGGAATGAAACTCGTTTTCAGTTATTTTAAATGTTACATAGTATGATTGGTGTAATTTGTGGGTATTGTTTGGTTAGGAGGCGATTCTTCCGGTATTTAGCGGGTGTTGATGACATGTTCTTGTTTGTTTGGAATTTGTAGCAAATAAGGGGACAGTGAATGAAGGGGATGGGCTTAACGAATCAGTCCATAAATAGAAATAGCCATAGCTCAATATAATTTCAACATAATGGTGTGTTCAACATTGATAAGATGCACTGCCTCGTTGGTTGAGTCGTTGTAAGTGGGACTGACAATCGAAGAGTCCTGGGTTTGATCCCAAGACTCTTATAACTTGACTCAGAATTTTAATCACGGATCGTGTAGGTACCGTAGTATTTGATTTTTTGAACTTAGAATTTCTAGTAGTGGGTCGGAGTCTGGTATTAATAAACACCCATAAAAATATTTTTAAGTATTATAAATGTTGGTTTCCAATGATAATAATACAAATGTTATCAGTAAAATCTGGCTTGAGCCTGAGGCAAGTACCTGGTTTAATTTTAACTACGCCCAATTGCAGCGTTTGAACCAAAAGTATTACAGTAATAAAAGAAGTAAATAACCCAAAACAAGTTAAAAGAATCGTCCTCAAATATCAATTCATCCCTTCAGTGTAATTTTGGTTGGCAAAAATCATAATCACCGTAACAGCATCCAGACGTGTTAAAACATAAAAAAGTCAATGACAAGATGGGCACTGGCATGACCACATTACATTGATCCACCGACGTGAACCGATTGCCTGTACGGTGGTACTTTTTGTACAGAATCAGGAGGGATGGAAGGTCTAGGTAAATTGGCGTAGTAGTATTAATGGTTCTGGAGCGACCGCGACGCGAAATTTAATCTTCCACACAAAAAGTATTGAATTCGATGGACAAAAAGGCTTGAGTGATAAATGGACGGCCTGGGTCATTTGGGGTGCTAGGTCTTTGAATGTAACTGATTTCTTGTTTACTATAGATTAACTAAAGATAATCGTATAAACCACATATATGTATATTAAATAAAGGCAAATGAAAAATGCAAACGTAACGTTAATGAGGCGAACATTTACATGATTGCCATCATTAATCTATTGCGGTTTACTGCTGGTGCCTTCCCCTGAGGTGGGCATACGGGTTGGGGATCGCAGAGCACAGCTTCTCGCACCTTCTACGCCGCTGTCCAGAGGCGGCCAGGGTATTTAGCTATGCCTAGGCTGACTGCGCCATACCGCGTTTTGCTAGCGCAGTGTTTATACCGGCACGGGGTCGGGGAATATATTCTTACTCCTCACCTTCACGGCAGTTGATAATGATGATAAACATTTAATAGCTACGTTTATTAAAAAAATAGTTTCGAATATCTTGTACCCTACGTTCATGTTTCAAGCTTTCCCTCTATTGAACATGAGTTGCCACTCAGTCTACCACACTGATGAGATGTAAATTGGCTGGTAAACTTCACCGTATTTTTTCTCCTTTATCATTACTACTTAGTAATCATTTAATTCTTAAGGTTATAAACCAGGATTTCGTTTTATATCCGTGGTCATGGTAGACGACGAGAATGATTAACGATCGGCCGCTCAGAGTGTCAATGGCTACGAAGTTCAGCGTCTGATGAATTCTGTCAAACGGAAACTAGATAACACATGAAAGTGTTTTTGCCATTCTCTTGCTATGGTCTAACTGGTCTAAAATGTAAAACTTAAATTTGACTTATCGAAAAAATTGTAATTAAAATGTGGAAATAGTAAAAGTAATATGTTATGTTTTGTGCAGAGCTTACAATTTTAGTACTTTTCGCACCATTTGGTTTTGCAAAAAGTAAAACAGAGTGGGCGTAAAAACACTTACTTGAATTTATATTATTTTAACTGAAACATCATACAGGGAAAGGCCTTTTGTCTCTTTCTTTACATTTACTTAAAATCTTTTATCTTCTGTGAACAGTTGAGATTTTGCTGTGCGACATTATCTACGTTTAGGTTGACTGACTACAAGCAACTTAGAAAATATTGTGAGAATCATATGGTGGGCTAGTTGCCATCAGGTATTTTTCCACCTCTTTAGCGCAAATGATTCTTAAACTTGAACACCCAAAATTATTGCCCACTCAGATTGCTTGTTGGGCATAGGAGGCTGGATTGAAGCTTTCGTAACTACATAATTAAACATATCTATCACTGCTGTGTCTAGATACATAATGAATTATGGAAAAAAACCTTCTCAAAAAAACCAAGGGGTAATCAACCCTATCAATTGGCTCAAAACCGAAAGGCGTGCCATCCATCACAAGTCGATGCCGCTATTATAATACCATAATTACTTTGTGTTCAGAGCAAGACACGTGACCATTGTTTGCGACCAAATTATGGGTTTGTAGCACATGGATGGGCTTCAGTCAGCCGGATGCGTATTGATTTTGGGTAGCCAGGCCTTTTTACCCAGCAGCTTAGGTGATTTATTTCTTAAATTTACGGTTGTAAGAAAATATTATATACATTTTAAAATCCTATTCGTTATAACAGCAATAATACTTTAAAGATAGGTACTTTAAAGTGAAAGTTTTCGATATATATACTCAAGGCAAGTTTTTTTAACTATCATTTGATTATTACAATTCGAATAAATATTACGACACTAAAATTATCAAAATAGCGTAATTTAAAATACTCCATACGAAATGTATTAATTTTCACTTATTTTTACACAATTACAACACCAATATGTATTATAGATACGAGTATATTGTATTATAATTATATTGTATCAAGGCTTATCGCCGCCTATTACGAATCTGGATCACTCATTATTTCTGTCTGTCACTTCCCGGGGGATTATCGGGACGTCCTTTCATGGGATTATTACGCCTAGCGCTTATTACTATAGCATTAGGGATTGTTTATGCATCGTGTGCCACTAATAACATTGCCAAATTGTTCCTTTTTTTTTATACCACTGATTGTACTGCATTTTGCGTTCGTACAGTAAATTCAATATGAAAGAAAATTGAAACAATTTTAAGGATCTTTATGATTCACAAACTATAATGAATTCCATTTATGTTCCTCTTTTTTTATCTATATTGATGACAAAATTATATTTTTCCAAATACTGTTGTAATAACAAACTGTAACTTTTAAAATATACTAGTTTTCTAATGTTATGGCAATTAAATATTTACATCAATTAAGACCTCGGCAATTCCAATAATAATCTAAAATTTGTGTAACTGAAAGACTTTCATTCAGTCTTTACCATCACTGGTTATAATTAAAGCACAAGCGATGACTACGAATAATACGTGTTAATTAAGGAAAATTCCCAAATTGCTTACGAGGTACGTTAAAGAAATAGTACGCGAAGCTGCTTCTGCAAATGCTTTTTTAAATTTAGCTCATGCTTAGCCCAGAACTGCTAATCGAAACGTACCTACGAATGCCATGTCTCTATTCGGAATAATAAATTTTTAATTACAACGCGTCTTACTTAGCACCCCGCTGCAACTACTTCAAAGTAAAAATATTACCAAGCCATATCACCACTAGAAAACAGACAAACAGAGCAATACAGATTTTATAACATCAGCACAAAGGTCGACATTCCCAGGTGAAGATTTCGTGAACGGTAAATTTATGGTGGCAAAAGCTTGTGGGGTATTAAATTAATATCAGACGGATTTGTGATGCTTATTATGAGCATTTGACACTCGAAGTGCGATATGGACGAGAGCCTTTGTGGGATTATCTGTAAACTTCTTAGTGGTGGTGTTAGCGCTCGAAATAGGGAGTTGGGAAAAATAATTGCGGATTCGAACACGAATGTGATATATGACGCGATAGATTTACACTATATTTCAATAGTTGCGTTGATTTTCTCTCTACATTTCAATAGCTACGCTAATTAATACCGCTAATTATCAGATATGGGTGGCAAGAAATACTTTTTACTTTTCATAATTAAAATCAAACTGTGATATATACTTAAGAAGAAACAAAGATTTACGGGTAGATTATCGGAAATAATATTATTTGAATCTGTAAAATTTAAATTAATATTATTAGAATTTTAATCGTATAAACTGCTCAGAGGTTAGGATATATATAAAATCAGACAATCTAAAACAACGCACAGTTTAATACGCAATGGTAAGAACAATATATACAACGATAATTTACATTAACGACTATAAATTAACACTCGGACATTAACAATCAAAACATTACAGATTAACGACAATAACTTAACACTCGGACATTAACAATCAAAACATTACAGATTAATCGACTGCATATTATTGCAAACCTATATCATCTATTCGATTACGTATTATACAAACGAAATGTTAAGTTTCGTAAACAGAATATAATATAGACCGTAAACATTATTTAATCTTCCAAATTAGTAACGTCCTCTTCCATAACGTCCCAAAGGTACCGATTTCGAAATTCCATGATTTTCGGTTCTTCGAACTTCTCTTCGCTGGGGCATTCCACGAGAGAATTTATGTCGTCATCGAGGAGCGAGGTGACGGACAGAAGGGTGGAATCCGTGATATTAACTGTGTCCCCAGCGTCACCACTTTCTGGTTGTGATCGGGTAGTACCCATCGTCTGCAACCATTCAAGGCGAATGTCATATCAATGTATATTTTTATCTTAAAATAAAAACTTATTAAGTTAAATGACAACCTACAAAGGGCAATTCGAGAATAAAAATTGTTTAGATATATGTATACTACAGGTCCTGGGTTCGATTCCCGGTTCGGGCACTACCAAATTTTTCTAATTTAGATTTTCTAGTAGTGGCTCCGAGTCTGGATATGTACTCAGTGCATGGCAATAGGCTCCCAACCTATTCCATAATGGGACGTAAAACGTAACTGGTGAAGCGTGGGAGTGTTCTACATTCCTCTCTGGGATTACGTTACTACAGTATATAATAATACATGATAACGTAAAACAAGATTGACTGTATTTAAAGTATCAACTGTATCAATAGCTGATAATCCACAAGAAGAGAAATACTCTGAATATTTAGGTTAAGCAAATATTTACAACATACGTCAATAATGGCCATATGCAGAATAGGCACTTCGAGTTTGAGGGGTTCTATTTTCTGCGGTTCGTCATCCAAATATGAGTGTTCGCTGGGTGTCATATTATTCAACTGAAACGAACAAAATTAATGTAATTTTTTTTTTAAATCCAACTGTTACAGATAGGCCTGATCAAGTCATCAGTCAGTCTAATGACAATCAAGCAAAGGACTATGAGTTGTGGCAATATTGAGGGAGGTATAACCAACAGTGAACTTTTATAGGTCGATATTTTGAAAATTGGACTTTGGCTTTATTCCTCTGGTGCTATTTTGTCTATCGTCAAATAGAATCGCAAATTATATAAGAATCATTTTTATTATATTTCCACTACGTTAATACCTACGTAACAGCCAAAAGATAATATGCTTTCTGACCATTCCTCCTGCACAATTGTAAATTAATATTTGCATTTTAATCTCACTTAGCAGTCTACATTTTTCGACACTAATGTTAGTAAAGAAACTGTGAAGCAAAAGAAGACATTTAAAATTTACCACGGACATTTTGTTACCACGGCCAACGGGCGCAATAAGGAAACGTGCGTTTGTTTTATACATTTTGTGATTACCCGTCGAAGCCGCCATTTTTCAAGAAATTCATTGGTTTGTCGCAAAGCTTCCCGGCTTTCCTGTAAAAGGTCATCAATGCGATCCCTCACCCGAGACTGCTTGTATTTGTTTAGAAACTGCAAAATACATATTTAGGTTATTTGATTTATAATAACATCACTGCCTTAGCTGGCCGCCGGTTTCATTCCAAATATGATAAAGTATAATTCTTTGTCATTGATATCAATTACAATTTGACTGTGCGTATGTGCAATCCATACGCGAACACTTGAGGAGACCATCTTATCATTACTTATTGAGATAAACTACAAATTGAGACAAAAGAAATCTAGAATATGCCTTAAAAAAATTGCAACACCGATTATCCATCCTGTTTCTGGCTCTTGGGCGTTTTCTACACTATGGAATTGTTACAGTTCCCTTAATAATATTATTTTTAAACGGTCATTTTTCAAGTATTTCAAAATCCTATAACATAATAACCTATAACAAGACTTTAGTTTTCTTTGTTTAAAAACGTAACTTCACGCCTGTAATCCCCGAAGAGGTAGGCAGAGGAATGCAGAACACTCCCACGTTTCACCGGT
>DWDV01001547.1:0-13007 GCA_018245615.1 Mimoniades ocyalus | reverse complement strand
CCGGGCCGGGCTGGTTGTGGCCCTCGACGTGGTCCTGGACTGGCGAGCCAGGATGACTTCTGTTCCAGAAGTTTTGCATCTTGAACTGTCGCTGCGCCTCCGCTTGTAGGGCCGGTATATGGAGGGATAGCGGGGCAGCGCTCAGGTCTAGAGCACTGCCTCCCGCCGAAGCCTCGTTGCTCTCGGCGGCGGTCATCTTGAAGGAGTTGTGCAGCCAGCTGGCCACGAAGCTGTCCTCCTCCTTCGGTGGCTCCAGGAGTCGAGGGAACGGCGGCGCGGCGCCCGGTTCGAAAGCGCCCTCGCCGCCGACCGCCTCTCCCTCCTCAGCTATTTTTGGTACTTTTGCCTCCCTCGGTGACTCCTCTACTTCCGTCTTCCGATATTCATGGAGGTCCCTGTACCTCTCCTGGAGCGCTAGGGATATATTCTCATTGAAGTATTTCAACATTAATTCCAGTTTCGGGCGAATCGTCACAACGAATGCATGCGACGGCACGCGTCTCTATCGCGCCGGCTCCGATCTGCAAACAAGAAGTTGTTTAGACTTCGCGCGCGGCCTTCCGAGTTATCTTTAACTTGGCGGTTTATCGCACGGGAATTCGGTTTATTTACGCGAGGGGAGACCGGAGGAAAAGCGGAAGCGGACCTCCTTGAGGCGCGGGCGGGCGACGACTAACTTCTTGGTGGAAAACTTGAGCGTCGCGACGCTTTCTTGCGGGGTGGGGCGGACGCGCGCGCCAGCCGAAGACGCCGCTCCAACTAGCAAGACGCGGCGCCGCCCCCGCCGCCTTAGACGCCGCGAAGAACATCCCCACCGACCCCGGGCGCACGCGCCCCGCGTTTTTTCCGCGGAAAAATGCGTCCGGTCAAGGAAAAGACGGTCCGGCCGGCGGGCGAGCGTCGACCGTGTGAGCCGGCCGCCCCCGCGCCGGACTCTCCAACCTTTCCCAAAATCGGACCTCGGCCGCTCGGACCACCGCCGAAATAAGAACTATTAAAAAGGGCGCGAAGCTTTCGCCCCTCTCGCTCGCCCTACCCCGTCCGGCTCCCACCCCTATGCGTTAGAACGGGACGGGTATTGCTCCCGATTTTTTTCTAAGCCGCTATTAGTGAGGGAGGAAATAGAAAAGAATGAGCTTCTTTCTGATTTTTTTTCTTGGTGTGGTGTCTCGCTCGCACACGTGTTATTTGTATAGCGCTGTCTCGCGTGAACTTTTAAAAAGTATTTCTTTTTGTAACGCCTCCTTTACTATTGAATTTTTTTTCGCTCAGGCGGGGCTTAGATTATGGAGTTTTAGCCAACTGCCATCGAATGACCGTTTTTTAACTCATTTACCTTCACCTTGGGGAATACTTAACGATTCTTTCTTATACTTCCGGGATAGACCTGATATATCTCAGCAAGAGTTCATAAACGTGTTATTGTGAATAGAAAAGTCATTATTAAATAACCCCAGATGTTACAATCTAAACTTTGCGATGAAAATTTTATTATACCTAAATTTCTTAAACAAATCTTAACTTTTCTTTAAAAATAGACTAGATATTTCCCAGAACTCACTGTTAATGTAGGTTGTTTTCGCTACCCCTCGACAGATGGCACCGCACGCCACGGAAAACAAAACATTTGCTGGAACCAGAAGTATTAAGCTCACACTACAATGTATGACACGATTTCTAAAGTGGGTAACTAATTAGTGAATTTATGTTAAACATTTAAAAAACAGACTAAATTTGTATATTATTAAATCTCACACGTGTTATAATATTATATATCGATCAAATAAATTCATTATCGTCTCACTTTTAATGTAACGTTAAATTTTTATTAGAACCAAGGATAAAGATGCAATATATTTTTTAAATAAATTTAGTAAAGTTCAAAATTTCTCACTAAATTTGGTAAAGTTAATACCTAATACAACATAATTAAGGTTTTTACATTATAATTTTGTATGTATTGTTATTCAATATTTTTGCGTTACAGTTATACAAAATGTGAATCACGAAATTATTATTATTTTTAATTTACTTTATCATTCATCAACCAAAAGCATTTAATTTTTAAATTATTATTAGGTGCACTAAGAACATCAGATTAGAATAACGCTCAATATCCTCAGTTTAAAATGTTCAACTAACTGTTTTTTGATTATTTTATATTAAAGTAATTATAAAAGGCGTTATTAATTGACTAATGTAGTTATTTCTTAAAACATAACTTAGAAACGAACCCGATCTTAGATATGAACCTACATCGTAGAAATTTTTATTAACTTTGATTGATATGCCTCACAGTCCATTCTAAATCATAGCATGTTTTTAATTTATAATTTCTTAATGTATAATTGTGTATTTAGACAAAATATTCATATATTTCATATTACACCGACATCGAAATAAACCTTAAATCGTAGATAAGAACCTATATGATAAATGGTCGGCGTTTAGTCATGAATTAAAGTTAGCAGTAAGAATTTACTGATATTAATTATGTTTATCCAAGTATCGGGAACATCTTGGGAGGGGCAGTGGCAGTTATACAGCAACAAAATGATACAGGCTTATAAGATGAGCTTTTTGCTACTGTGGCACGTGACTTACGCATGTATCTAAATATTAAGTCGAAATATTCAATGCAGCTATCTAACATTTTACATTTATTTAATTTTGTTTATTATTATTATTTGGGCCACAAAAAGTCATGATAATAGACGAATTAGACCGCAAATATCTGTATATGGCAATTGTAATATTATAATACGTCAATGACCGAACCGATGAGATGTTCCGAAACTTATCAAAAATGCCCAAATTTTATTGTAGGTTTGAATATGAAACATTTTGTAACATTCATCAACTTAACTGAACGATCGAATAAAAACAAGAACACACTGATCATGAACTCCATTAAAAAAGGAAACGTCGATGAATATTTTAATGGGCAGCGTGTTTACTATAAAATCTATCTTAAACCCAACATCCGACATAGATATGAACCCAAAGCATAAAACTTAAACACGGTGTCAAGTCATCATTTATTCACGCGTCCTACTTATTAGAACACACGCACAAAACGAGTAATAATTGTGCACCAGCGTAGGTAAGTAGGAAGCCAATAGCGTGTACGTAATAAATAAGTCTATACAAAGCCAGAACAGGCGTGGCGTGTTTTTTGTCACGGTGTTCGCACTTCACGCGCGTTTGGACGCCAGAGGGCGCTGCTCCATGGGAAACTGCCGCTCCGCAGAGTGGAAAACGTATGAAAAAGTATGGAAGGAAGTAATGGACGCTGAGGTAATTTGCACTTACATACGCGCATACGGCTATGATGAAACCGTGTAAATTGTAAAGCTCATTCATTAAGGTGTGTAAAGGATTTTTTATCTACAAAATTATGTTGGAAGACAAGCAAATATATGGAAAATAAATATAACGTAACATCACGCCTCTAATCACCGATGAGGTAGGCAGACGGGTGTAGTCCGCTCCCACGTTTCACCAGTTACGTTAGATAACTTCCCATTATGGAATACGAAGTGAAGCTATTTCCATACACTGGGCACATATCTAGAGTCCAATCCACTACTAGAAAATCTACATTAGTAAAATCCAATAGTACCCGACCCGCGATTTGAACCCAGGACCTTTCGAACGACAGTTACACTCGTAACCACTAGACCTACGAGGCAGTCAACATATAATAAATTTTAGAAAAAAATATGTATATAAATCGCTTGTTTTCTGATCATATTATTTTCACAATCGCTCACTGTATTGTACATTAGGTACTGTATATTTGTAACTGCATAATTCAATGCGACCGAGATGACACTAGCAGTGTTTT
The DNA here is from genome assembly GCA_018245615.1 of Mimoniades ocyalus. NCBI lineage: Eukaryota > Metazoa > Arthropoda > Insecta > Lepidoptera > Hesperiidae > Mimoniades > Mimoniades ocyalus. The sequence goes on along the minus strand of DWDV01001547.1, from coordinate 9,160 downwards.
AAACGTAGGGTCGTAGAGTCCTTTTATGTACGAACTAAGGTCATATCTAAGTAACGCACAATAGAAGGAGCCATACAGTGACACGTAGATATGAACCAACGTTATATATTTTAGATGAACATTGTCAATATTATTTAAGTTGCTCAACAATCGTGGACAATATACCTAGAGTTTTCACAAAAATCCAAAAAAAAACTACGACTTCAAATTAATAAAATAATCATTTAAAATAAATGTATTATGTATGTACATGAATATAATTCAATATCGCAATAACATAAACATTGCTTCATACATTTAATTTTAAATATATCCTTATGGAAAACAGATAATAAAAGTTTATTGACGAATGCAAAAATATGGGCGTGGTGGTTGATTTCTACCATTATTAATTATAACTGCAAATGAAAATACACGTATGATTTTGAACATGATTCTTCAGAGGAAGCCTGTGTCCAGCAGTGGACGGCAGTAGGGTGATGCTGAGACAGAAAAAGTTTTGTTTACAGAACATGAGGTACACAGAACATACGTAGATACAAGAAATATACACAGCGGGCAATCTGACAAGCGATGTTTTTCTGGCAACCAAAAATGATTATACGAAGAAATTGTAAGGGAACAAAGAAAATGATAATTACACAAAGAAATTGTTAAGAAAACACAACAACCAAATAAGTATTGTATAGTAAAACATTGGAGTGTGTCATATGTATAGCAAGAAGGATAAGAAATAAATTTTAAAACAAAATAATGAAATAAAACAAAATAGAGAATTCTATTTTAAATTACAGTTTAAAACCCCTTCATTTATTCATTTCGGAAATGTATACGAGTTTCCGAAGATGTGGGCTGATACAAAATAAAATAATATCCGGAACGAACAATGCGTTTGGCGCCTGACCGATTGACCCTGCGCTCTGACCCCGCTACAGAGACTCCAAGAAATTTTAAATATTTTTTTAAATAAATGAATTAAAGGATTTCATGTTTGAAAAAATAAATAAAATGACGAATATTTTGGAGCTAAAGGTATCTATTGGACGGTAAAATACTGAAAAGAAAAATGCCAATAAATATAAATAATAAATAATTGTTTCCGAATCTTGTTCTTCTTATTAATCTTATATTCTTATGATACACCAATACAAAGTATTTAAAATCATAATACTAATATAATTTACACTATTTTCTTCTATATTTTAATTATGGCCAAATTTTATTGTTCAGAAACTTACCAAGTAGTTCAATATTATTTTTTGGTACAAATAAAAACATGAAAGTATTACTTTACGAATTCGTTTTTTGAATATAAATTTAAAAAGTCGGCCGGACATTGTGGAACACGCTGACAGCTGGTCAGTGGCTCATTGTTACAGCTTACATTGAGTTATGCAATTTCCGCTGCTCCGTAACGGTCATAAAGTATATTTTACTCTTTTTTTTCTCTTATTATATGCAACCGAGTACAGAGCGATCAGTTAACGTTAAGAGCTGTCGAATTTACAATCATTATAACGAGGAAACTCCGCTGGTTCGGACATGTTAAGAGAATGGCTGATGAAATAATGACAAAGTAGATACAGAATGCGAATGCTGATGAACTAAAGGTCCCAGAAAGATCAAGACTGATCTATTTTGACCAATTAAGACAGATAATATCTGAAGGAATAGTCAGGAATCATCGTTTCCGCTGTATGAATAGAGGGATGAATGGAGAAGAAGCACTTTTCAGAATTGAGAAGAACATAATTATTGACACCTCGTGTTCACTGCTTACCCTGTAAGGGTTCTGGCGTGAGTAATAATAGTAAAGAGGAAATTGAAATTAACAAAATCAAATTAAAAATATCAAACCTGTCTTGAAGCTTTATCCTTTGACCCTTAAACAAACAAGATACTCCTATGTGACTACAATTCTCACGTTCGAGACAATACTATGAAAGTCATTCAAAATTCAATCTTCCGGCAATATCTCATCTGCAGTTCTCACCGGCTTACGACAACCGGTCCGGACACAATGACGAAACGAAACAAAAAATGAATGAAACGAAACAAAAACCTAGTAAAATCACTCAGCCCCTGTCTCTACAACATTTGCATACGAAAGGGTGTTTCGAGATGACTCGATAACAACCCTTAGTATAGCGTTACTTAAGGACTTGCATTTTTAATTGTATTGTCCTTTTTATCAGCAAAAAATGTATAACAGAAACGAACTGTTGAATTCCATAATATAATAATAAGAGACAAATGTTTCTATCTAAAGATATGATTCAAATTCTCAAGGGCCATTTTGAACAGTTTAATCTCAATGATTTTGTTAATGGTACCGTCGCTTATACGTGTAATGTTTTTACAACTGATTTACAATAAGTCTGGAACTTTCCGGCTCGGAAGTTATTATATACATATATTGAGGTGTTCTAACATAGTTATTAGGAAGAGAGTATTTCTCAACTTCCTGTTCTTGATTTCCTATAGGTATATTCCAATATTTACGAGTTCTCCACGAAATATATTTTACAAATTTCTTAATTTCTGTACACAGTAGGTATTATTACAGAAGTATATTTGACATTAAATAATATTGTTCCAAATAATATTTAAAATATGTATTGAGACAACTTACTTAATCTCGCGACCACAGTATAAATAAACATACTACATATATAAATTTTTAAACACATCCAATATAGATTATTTTACGCGCAGACAGAATAAATACTCGGATTTATCATACAAACATTTATTTGGCTTGGGTAAGAATCCAAGCCACAACTCGCAGAGCACTCTCAGAGTCAGGGGCACTAACGACTAGGCTCTAGACTAATTATTTTTTTGGGCCAGAATTTCTAAGAAACATATAAATATTATCAAAACTTTTTGTATAATTCAATTAACGGTTAGTACCATTTTTGTATTTTGTCTTAATGCGTTAGTAGGTAGGTACTCATTAAGACAAAATACAATGCAGAGTTATTTTTTATACAGGTACCTAGAGTGTGCTTAAAAAGACTCTAATTATCAGGAAATATAAATAATATTTATGGAAATAAATATTATTATTATTAAAAGAATACAAATATCCATATTCCATCCATTTTTATACCAAGCGATCACGCTTGGTATAAAAATTAATTTTGACCTCCTTCTTCACTTCATTACATTCGAATTTATAGATAAAACCAAATAATTCAGAATGTCATTAATGATTCTGTGTTGATTACGAAGGTCCTATAAAATATTCAATACCCGGTTATTAGATTGAGGGTAGGCAATATGAATCGATAACGCGTAATTTGGTTATACTACAAGTTAACTGCGACTTTATCCGGGTAGAAAAGTATTTAATTTTTCTTTCAATATCTTACCCACAATCTAGCTTTTTATACGTAGAAATCGTTTATGAAGAATGCTATGTATGTTTTGCACTTCCTTTGGGTGGAAGCTGGTTAAAATAAATAGGTATGCAAATTGCATCAAAATTAGTCAGGAATATTACCATTTAAAAGCAATGATAGCCTAGTGGTTTGAAATTCGACCTTTCACTCTGGGAGACCGGGTTCAAACCCTAGGCGCGCACCTCTTGAAAATGTGCGTTTTAAGTTTAAATATCACTAGCTATAACGTTAAAGGAAAACATCGTGAGGAAACCTGCACACCTTAGAGTTCTCAAAAAAAAATTATTCTCTAAGGCGTGTGAAGTCTGCCAACCCGCACTTGGCCAGCGTGGCAGACTATGGCCTTAACCCTTCCATTTGGAGAGGAGATTCATGTTCCAACAGTGGAACGCTAAAAGGCTCGAAAAAAAATACATTAAAGTTTAGCAAACAAAACTGGTTAGCGTTTATAATACCTATTAGTACGTCTTCAACAAATTCATGTTTTGATATATATGCAATTAAACCCGAAAATGTTCTATCCACGAATATCCACGGATCCGAAGATATCTATTGTCCTAAATGTTGCTGCTAAATATGTAATAGTTACCATATACATTGATTTAGGGCTTCTCCCCTTGGCTTGGAATGTAAAAAATAGTAACTGGCCTATGTATGGGTGGAATACAACTTTGTTTTGTTTATCAAGAGTAACAAAGAAACATAATAGACGCAAGTGTCCATTGCAGCCATGGCCACTCTCAGGTGACGTTGAAGAGGAGGATGAAAAATATAAAGCAAATGTTAATACGTGAAAATACGTTGCTAATTTATTATACTGGTTCATTCCTTGCATTACTCGTTTTTTATAAACGCACCCATAACAGGTGGTAACTCACAAGTTTACAACAATTTTTTTGTATAAACGCACCCAAAATAGGTCGTTAAACTCAAAAGTTAACAAATATTAGTAATATAGCAAGCAATTGGGCTATTCGATAAAAAATAATGACAGCGGGTCTTAATGGCCGTGTTCACGCACCGTGGTCTATTTTTAATCATTTTTGGAAAACGTAAGGGTTGAGGCCGCGTGGTATGGAGAGCGCTTCAATATTAAACTGTCCAGTATTTTATTTAGAAATATTTGACTGTTTCTTACACATTTATGTAACTAATAACACCGGGCACTTTTTATTACTACTAAATATTTTTTATTTAGTTTTTTAAAAAGTTGAAATGTGTATGCTACTCGTATCACTTGACGTTGAATTAATTGATTTTAACACGTGCGTTGATATAATTGGAGAGTAAATCGACAGTGGATGTTAAAACTTCTATTGATATTATTAAAATACAAAAAAAAATATCGACAAAATATTGTTTCACTACAATTTGTCAATTTTTAAGTAGGTACATTATATTTCGCACAAACAAAATGTGACGTCACTGGTGTCCTGGATAAATTATTGTTTTTACACATAAGTATTTTAAATTCTGCATCACTACAGTCGTATAAAAATAAAATAGGGTCTAAGAGGAATGTTATATTTTCGTGAAATGTTACTTTATTTCGTGCAGTTGTAGTATTTAATATAATAGAATGTTATTTCATTAAGCGGAACTTTTTGCACTTCCCACCATATGTTTTTATGGAAGCCAACGCCACATAAGTAAAGTGGAGTTATTGATGGTACGCTTCCGTGACGAGTGAGGCAGGAACAAAGCTCTTCTTTGCGTCCGCGCGGTCGATATTCCAAGGCAAATGAACAGTGGCCAAGCGCGAGTCGAAACTTACGTATTCATTTATAGTCATATAGTAAATAATCAAAGAAAATTGAAAATTGATGACGCAGTTGTGTCAGTATATGTAAGTGTCGATGTAAAAAAATGTAGAAAACGAATAATAAAAATATCTTTTTGACTGTGGGGTATCAATACAATGGTGTTTAGAAAAATATGCGTAATCTGTTAAAAAAAAAGGTAATGCAGGAAAATGAACTATATTTGGTACTCTTGGCCTCTGCCTGCCTCGTAAGAGTCCTGGCGTAATGGTATTAAAGAAAAGTAATAATTAAAAAATAAGAAATTGCACTACCATATACGACACTAAATCTATTTGTACAGTATGTAGTGGTTTTTTATGACCGTTACCTGTTTCATTCCCACTTCACGTAAAAAATATAGGTTCCCCTACTTAAATTTGTTTACGAGAATGATCAACAATCTCTGATTGAGCCTTGTTCTAGAAGTAGGTACATCACAATTACGAGCATTTTTATATTTAATTATATTAATACCAACTGGCTGTTCCAAAAAATTACGTACGATATAGATAACAGCTAGTAGAAAGCATCTGAGATGTAACAGGCACCTACAGAACCCGTGGGTTTCAAACAAACATGAAATATAATATTATTATGTAATATCTTCAAATATAAAATTGATTTTCTTTAAATCTTCTGGAAAGTTTAATTGATACACAATTATGTAATTAGTATTAAATTTAACTTCTAATGTAATTTATATCATAAGTATCAAGTATCTACTTAAGCCCTCTAAACAATTCATGTAAAGTTCAATGCGAGCAAAGAAATAAAATTAAAATAACACTTCGCCAAAAATATGTTTATGAATTAAACATGCAGCGTATCTTAAGTGAATATTTACAAAAACAAATAACACATAACTGGATAAGATATAAAAAAACACCACTTCCTGTCAAAACGCCCGAAAGAAAAAAGCATCTCATAATTTATGGAGCGGACCATAATTATAGAGAACGAATGACGTAAAAAAGGGAATGGAAAAAATTGAGGTGTGAAAAAGTTGCCTGCCACATCGACTTAAACAGAAGCCAAATATCACTCACAAAACATTTACCCCACAGAAAAAGTGAGGAAAAGAAAGAAAAAATCCCCCCAGCTAAACATAGCGTGTCAAAATTCACCGCGTTCTAATCGTTGTGAAAGAAAAAAACTAATTTTGACACATTGATACAAAAAGTCTTGACAAAAAACGCCCCTTGCGATGGCTGAACCAATAAAAAAAAGAAAAAAAATATGCTCGGAAGCGCTTGAAAAAAGAACGAGTTAATTGGTGGTGCGCGTGCCGCCCTAAGCTTTTTTCCTTGTTTTTTTTACATTCATTCATTCCTTCATTCAGTAACCGTGGGGTGAGTTTTTTGTGACAATTAGTAAGCGCGTTCACCCGACAAATTATCGTTGATTATCGCTTTTTAAAATATGTTAGCTATGAATAATTTATAACGTAAATTTAATACTACTTTTTTTGCTCATACAATTATGTTAAATTAATTTTTTCATGTCCTTCCCGTAACAAAGGACACAAAGTTTTATTATGTTCATGAATCAAACAGAAGCTTAAAGAAATGTGCCTAAAAATGTTTGATCTACGAGTATCATCTCGTCAAGGTCATATTGTGGTGTCTACACATCGTCTATGGAAACCACGAATTTGAAGTTGGCCTAATATTCTGACTACACGGTGAAAGCTAGTGGTTAGTCTCGCTTGAAGTTAGACCCTACACTGATTTTTTAGAGTAATAATGATTAAAGAGACCGCTAATAGCATACCGATAGACCATAGCCATAAACTGCAATAGGTTAAACGCTCATTTGGGCATATTTCACACTTGTCAATAATTCTTAATAACATTAAAATCCATATTATTATTATTATTATTATTGAAAATTAGTATTTATCATATTTAATAATAATATCCGCTCATATGTTTATAAAGTGACATCTATTGAGTAATAGTTATAATATGTTTTGTTTTCTAATAAGACAAAATTATAAATGTGTCCTATTAGATTAGATGCCAAAACGTCATAAGACTCAAATATTGCTACATCAGTAGTTAAAAATATTTAAATATCAAGTTTTTGTCAATGCTATTTTTTCTTGTGTCTTCTTCAAACGATACTCTCTATATTAAAAAATGATCTACTATAATTACAAACTCAAACATGTTAATATTACATCAAGATATATTTTTGTTTTTGGTTAATTACTTGGTAAAACTGGTTACTATTTTTGTAAAAAAAATCTTTAAGGTATTAAAAGTTAAGACAGTCGTAAAAGTTAAATAATAAAGCACATTCAATAAATAAAACCATTGAAACTAAAAAAAACAAGTAGCATTACTCATCACGATAAAAACTGTACACGTTTTTATGCCGAAAAACCTAACGTTAATTCGGAAAAATTCACAAAACACACGTCACAACACCGTATAACGGACGCAGAAAGTGAAAAAGTTCGATATTCAAAAATAATTTGCACATTTTTTTAAGATCTATTGCGTAATTGTGGAAAATTTTACCTCCAGTCACGTGAAAAAACGCCCGCCCCGCGCCGCGGCGACTTATAAAATTTCCATTTAAAACATCACTTGTTCATTATCTTTTTTCTAACAAAAAACACTTCATCACCCCAAAGAAACGTCCTAAATATTTTGTAATACACTCAAAACAATACCTTAAGTTTTGCAACGGAAAATTGAATTTATTTTGACAATATCAGGACATAGGACTTAAGGAACTGCTGCAATAACTCCTTGGTCTAGTTTATTGGTTATTAGTGATGTGAAATCCACTATTGGACGATTGAAAAAATCGATCAGACACTGGCAGTATAAAAAGATTTCTTGCACTGAACAATTCATAAACAATCCGAAACATAGCTGAAATAACACTATAACTTTCATATACTGTCCTATCTTTTAAATTAGGACTATTTACCAAAATATTATTTTACTATTTACATTTTACACTTTATTAAAATAATTAACTTTTACACTATAATGTAATATCACTGCATTATACAATAGTCACAACACAGCCACATTCATGTACAAATACAAACGAATAATACTGAATCGATATTACATTTCGCGGATCGATCAATACAGTTCTCGACTGGACTCTCATCACCTAGCCGCCAGACTCAAGTGGGGTACATCTCTAAGTCTGCATGTGTGTGTTATCTGCTGTGAGGCTCACATAGATAAAATTTTGAAAAATCCTCAACTTTTCCGCGATAACCCCGCTCGGGGCGGGGAGAAAAAAAAGCTCTTGAAACGTATTCATAGTAGTTCATTATGTTGGATTTTTTTTACATAAGTTGACAAATATCCAGATAGGTAAAATGATGGTAAGCAATCTTCGTGGCCTATGGATATTTACAATACTAAAATTATTTATTATCCATTAAAACGATACAACTGCCTCATTGGTCGTGTTGGTTCTTTGAGGTCCTGTTTTCAAATCCCAGGTCGGGTGCTATTAGATTTTGATTCAGATTGTGATAATTTAGTGGTAGCGGGTTCGAGTCTGCATGTGTGTCCGGTGTATTGCAACAGGCAAACCACCTATTCTCCAGTGGGACGTAAACGTAACTAGTGAATCGTAAGAGGTTTCTATACTCATCTGCCTACTTCTAAAGCGATTACAGGCGTGATGTTTCATTTAATACTATACAAAATATTATATTCAATCATATCAATTGTATTAAATAACAAGTAAAATTCATTTATAAAATGGAAATATTTAGCTAGAAAAAAGATAAAAAATGAATCTCTATCACCACATTTCAACCCTTAATCCCGTTACTCAAGCATGTTACTAATCGGAGAGAAATCTATTTAAAACAAATGACATGTCATAAAATAAGTCATATTCCTCCTGAACAAACAATTTCTATCGAATATCCCAAGGTTTCATCATCATAATTGAGGGTGCATGAAAGGAGCCTCC
>DWDV01001546.1:0-13007 GCA_018245615.1 Mimoniades ocyalus | reverse complement strand
AGCTTTCAGGCAGCCGCGTATAAAGCTCTATTCACACATGGCGAGAGATAAGGCAGCTTTCACACCATTAAGCCGCGCGCTGGAGCCCGGGGCTTTTCCAGATTAGATTATACACTCGATTTATGACGTCATTAAAGCTTTGATAATTACTCGGGACAGGCTGCGTAGGCGAGACGCGGGAGGGGGGCGGTGAGGGGGTGCGAACGGAGGGGGGATGCTTGTACTGTTTGATTGGATTCCTGGTACTGCGAGGGTTAAGGGATTAAAGTTATGGAGATTAGTTCGCCGCCCGCGGCCGCGCGCACTTCGTTTATGTTAAAAGGCCTATAGAGATGTGTGCGGATAAGAGATTGCTTATTGCCAATTGTAATAGCGCGGCAGGTTTTAATTTGGTTCCGAGCACGATCGCGCATTCGAATGTAAATAAAACTCTGATTGGCTACGAGAGCGATTAAAATTGCTTACGTACTTTGCTCCAGAATCGAATTGCTATCACCCAGTAGGTACATATTGACCAATTCAAGCCTTATCGCGATAGTACGAGTATGTACACATATTTATAAATGTGACATTATTACCGCCTATTATGTAAGTAGTAATTAAACTTAATTTAGCCAAGTTACAAACTAATTACAATGTTCTTTTAACATCCATTGCAAAAACCCATAGTTACATTTAAAAATAAAACATCAAATAGTAGTAGTAGTAGTTAAAAATAAAACATCAAATACGTAGTAGCAGTAATTGCTATGATAGTGTTAAGTAAAGGACGTGTGTCAAAGATCCATAAAAAAAGACGTCAAACGCTCATCAAAGACCTATCAAAGACCCATCAAAGACCCGTCAAAGACCCATCAAAGACCCATCAAAGACCCATCAAAGACCCATCAAAGACCCATCAAAAAGACCCATCAAAAAACCCAGCAAAGAGATCCATCAAAAAAATATATTAAATATTTTCGCTATTATATCATCATGATCATTATTATCAACCCTTTTATCGTTATACCACTGGACACGGTTCTCCTGTCAGAATGAGAAGAAGGGTTACGACCTCGTGCCATATAATTCACCAAACATGTGATATTTGAAACCCAAGTGCTTTTATATCGTAACACATTAATATCTAATACATATAGAAGGTGTATTATAAATTTGTAGAGCGCAAGGGATCGCGTTTCTCAAAATTAATGCGCGTACGTAAACATAATGTTACGTTAACTATGATGGGGCCACGCGGACCAACCATAGAGCTCCATGTAGGTACCTGTAAATTATTACAAATTGTACTAAAACGGATCAATTTCACGTCTCTACATTTGATAACGCAGTTTAAGCAATTACGACCGTTATAAAGTACACCGTTATAGCAAATTTTCCAGCGCATCGCGTTGAGCTCGTATGAAAAGTGTATATTTTCTCGGAAACAAAAGCCGTTAAGACGACTTCCAGCAAAGCCTTATCTATTATGCTTGCATATTTCCCTTGCCGCTAAGCGCAAAGTAAGCGAGAAATTGTTTTCCATACATAATACGTTTTCAGGACGCATTGTTATTCTTTACGACGTAAACGTACATAATTATATAGTACCATAGTATAAAATTCTTATATCGTGTTATAATACACGACTATAATTTTATCTGATATACATACTCGTACAAGCATATTAAGATTCAAAACTTCATTATTTTACAACTTAAATAAAAAATTACTAACTCTTTCTTCTTACAATAGTATTGGTGTGATAAAGTCTATTATACATGGGTTTTATCAGGTTGTAGGTGTATATAGAAATACGTGTCCTTTTGATTAAATGCAATAGAAATTGGATAAGACAAAATTGGATAACGCTTAATGAGTCACACTAAGTTGTGTTACAACTATTAGATGTCGGCTGCAGGCGCCGCTACCATCAAGGCTGAGGGCGTCCGCGAATGACCCTTCTATTAAGTGTAATGAGTCGTCACGGACTATACTGTCCCACATAACGTTTGTATCTATATACATAATACATATCGTAAACCAGAAGAAAATGTCCATTTACAAATCCTTATACATATTTAGAATATACCGATGTCAATTATGTTTTAAAATTGAAAATAATCATGCCTTGATATCTATGTAGAATAGTTAAGTGCCATTTCTTTACCATATATGAACTTTGGTATATTCATATTTGGGCATTTTAACCATAATTTTTAACGATAATAAATGCGTAGGTACGTCTAAAAGCCATTAATTTTCTACATAAAACATAACATTTTCCTCTACCCTTACATTACATACCAACCCCTAGGTAGGTAAGTAGATAATGTTGGTTCGATGAATGAACAAGCAAATTTCTATTCACAAAAGCAATCAAGCATAAAATTTGTGAGCTACGAATCGAGAACATTTATAAAATAAATATTTTTACAATAAAATAAATAGCGTTGAATACTCAGCCTTACAAATTTAAGACGTCCCACAAATCATTGTACGCTTTAAATTCAAAGTCTGAATTTTCTATACGATAAGCGCTGAACAATTGCATAATACTAACAATGAAAATATCTCGCAATTTTCTCCACACGAAATCAACCTTTATTCATATCGCAATAAACACTGGTTCCGTACGAATACTTTTTAGATCTACATATTTGCATTTACTGTAAACAGTGCATCTGTTGTTTATAACCCATTGTATGCTACTCGTTGAAGATAGTAGGATTTTCTCGTTCATATAAAGTTGACTTACATATGGGAGGATTTTATTGGATTATTGAGTGTAAATAGGACGAATAATGGAGTTGAGCGTTTAAAATATAGGTGCCTATCACAGAGTTCTACTGTTATGTTAGGCTTATATCAAAATTACTTGCTTTAGATTTGAAATTTACTCAAAATGTCTATTCGGACTCTGTCCAACAATTAATAAAAATATTCGTACGATATTATTTCGATTTAGATCTGTGTCAAATGTTTATTTACATTATTTGTTATTGGCAGTCTAGTTTATCAATACGTCTGATAATCCTACCACATTATCCACATAATATGCATTATCGACAATGGTATTATATGGTTTCACTTCATAGATGGAAAGAAATAAAGAATTATTATAATAATTTATAGGAGAATCTCGTCAGGTCTATAAGGATAGCGATAGATGGATATTTGACATTCGGTGGTCTCTGCCTAGTCCGTAAAAGACCTAGCATGGTGGTATAACAAGAAAAATTTCGAACAGAAAAATAGCTTCAACGATTTAAATCTATTGAAATATTTTAGAAACATAACAATGTCGTTTCTATCACTCCACACAAAGCCTATTCCACGTAACATTGCTTATAAATATGTGGGAAGTGCTAATAGGGAACGCGGAAGTAAATTACGCTCCTATAGGGCTCAAAGGATTCAAATCGTATTTCATTAGAGGGGACCATTAGGCTCTATTAGTGCCCTCATGAAGGGCGCATTAAAAGTGACGCGATCGTAGGTCTGATCGCATTTGGCGACCGTATTGTGATCCCGATACGTCGAACAAACGCCCGATAATGACGGCTGGGGCATTTGCTAGTTAACGAACCCGTATTTGACATTGTACGTGTGACACATCGTTTAGAACACTGAAGAAACACTTCAGGTGGGTAAGCATTCAGATGCTTATCGCTTAATGTTCTCTGCCTACCCCGTTAAGGAAGTGGCGTTAAGATATAATTATCATTTCATGTCATATTGAGTATTTTCTTGTTATTAAAGCCTTATTTGACACTGTTCGTTTTTTATATTCTCCTATCTTTAAAGTTTCACATGCCCGTACTTAGATCGCAAATAAATTCAGCCAATGCAGGATGTTTAGTTAATTAGAATATTAACCACATGAAATAATTCCTAGGATTTCCTTAACACACACTGAAGATAAACGACAACATCAGAGGTTTCTAAACGCAACCTATTATCTTTAAATTCTATTCCGTACATTTCTATCGAAACGGCATCTGTACATCTATGAAATAGAAATCTCGTATGAATAATTGAAAACAATGATGTACATAGATATAGAGATCTTTTGCAACAAAGATATGTTATTAACTCATAAATAAAAGGATATCTTATTATGTTACAAAACACAATCTGCTTACCTAAAATAATATTTCATAGTATCAAAATCAGTGTACGTATATCGCGGACGCCCGGGGCTCCCGATAGCGGCCGGTCAAAATAAACGATGATTATGAAATGTGGTGCCCATTGTCGGCCATTAAGCGGCTTGTGGCGTCGCTAGATATGCAAATGTCAGTTCGACGTTCACTAAACTTTATAACTGTTTTGTGGACATTAAAAAATATCTGAATTTTAGTATAGATCGGCAGGTACTGATGTGTTCTTAGTGTGCCATGATCATAGTTCATCGTGCAGTTCTTGATGATGGATGTCAATTTTTTTACCGAATTCAAAAAGGAGGAGGTGCTCAATTCATCTGTATTTTTTTAAAATTAATCTATAGGTACAAACATAAAATTTAAAATACAAAAAATAAAAATAATATTTAAAGTAAAATATATAGTAAAAGAAATATCCCTATTTAACTGTAATGACAACATTACCTAAGTGTATTGGTTTATTGCTGTTGTTCCTATTGTAAAATTGTTTGAATAATAAGCATAAATTTCATTTGATAAAACAAGATTTAGCAGGACATAAATACAATGTAACGTCAAATACATGAAAAGAACATAGAAGAATATAAGACAAAGTGTTGAATTACGGGGCCTATTTAACGGGAAGTGGTCACCATACCCCACATACTTATGTGGGTTATTTAAATCAGACTGGCTGTACTTGAAATATTAGTCATGCTTAAATATGTCGTTACTTAGTACATGTTCTACCAGCAACAATTTTTTTTCAGATACATAATCCTGAAAAATTCTTTTTTGATTTGTTCATAGTAAGATAAAATTAGTCCTATAAATATTGGATTAATCATAAAGGAATTTACTTACTACTTTATTCACAAAACTGCTAAAACTGTTCGTATAATAAACCACACTTCAAATCATACCTAACTACGTAGTATTATAATAAAGACTTGTTGCAACTTTAGAAATAAAAATTTTACGTTTTAGATTATTAATAACTAAATGCACCGACCACCGTGGACAATACTATCACACTGAGTGAGAAATATAACATTAAAGTATTTAACAAAAATATGGCCCTTTGAGTTTAAAAATGAGCCCATAACTCACCTGCAGATATGTGACATAACTCTCATAACGATTATTATAGCAATTAAAGCGGAACGCAATCAAACAATAAGAGAAAGACTTTCTTTATTCAACGCTCAAGGTGTAATAATTTTGAACGTTTTGTTTTTTTAACAGGCCTAATGGCGCAGAACACCTTTCTTCCTTGTAACATTCTTGCTGAGGTGCTATTTAGTGGTTTACGAAGCAATAAAATTTCTCGGACAAGGGCAAACATTGCGGGGTCCTGATTATATTCGCAAGACATAAAACTAAGGTGCTATTGAGCCTTTACAAAAATTGGCCCTTCTTAAGGCATTTCCTTTTCCAAGGATATTATTTTCGTTGCGCAAGTTAACCCATTGAAATTATCAAAACAACGGAACCTCTTTGTTCGGCCCCGTAAGGGTTATTTAATGTGTTGTAACAAAAACTATTTTTTAACTTTTTTTTATTGCGTCACAAACAATTTTCTGCGAACGCGGTGGTACACAAAAGCCTAGTGTTTTGTTTCGTTCTTTGTTTTATTTTAGGATACTTAAATATACGTTTGGAGACTATTGTGTTAGAGCCAGCCTGTTGAGATCATTTTAGTCTTCAAAAAATCGTTCCAGTGTGCACTTGCCTTAGAATACATAGCCCGCATCTACACGCGAGTAGAGATTATAAATATGATACGTTTTGATAAAAGTGTAATTTAAAGTTTTAAGTGATTTAATTACAGACTTATGTACAAGAACAAGAAACCGATGAGGGTAAGTCTTAATAATTATTAATATTGTGCATAAAAATAAGACCATAGCAGTGAAATAAAGGTAGATCTTATTGCTTAATATGGTAAAATAATCAATTTATTAGCGAACCAAATAGATTTTTATAAAACATTTAAATTCAATAAAATACTCATTGAAAATTCTGTCTACATATAAAATAATTTATGTTGACATATCACGTCGTATCAATGCATAAAATATGTGAAATTGTATCTGTAACTGTTATTTAAACACCATTAGATATTTTATTTTTCCAATAATTTATTTAAATGAAAATAAAACCGGAGTCGCGCTGCATATATTACCTACTGTTATTAATGTTAACGCAACCTTCTAAA
The DNA here is from genome assembly GCA_018245615.1 of Mimoniades ocyalus. Lineage (NCBI taxonomy): Eukaryota > Metazoa > Arthropoda > Insecta > Lepidoptera > Hesperiidae > Mimoniades > Mimoniades ocyalus. The sequence continues at coordinate 6,665 of DWDV01001546.1, read as the reverse complement.
CGAAAGTTACCTAAGCAAATACGAGTACTTATAAACCGTCAAAAAAATTAAGTAGGTACACCGTCTAAACTTTGGAAGACAAGATGGCTGCATTCCAGTCGTCCGGTGTGAAGCTCCACCTGGATGCACGAAACGACATTCAACCGTAATCCCATATACTTAAAGAAGAAAACCGCTCACACGTTAGTCAGCACAAGTTTCAAATAATAAATCGGAACATTGATGTTTTATATCTCAAACAATAAGGTATATAATCGTGTGGCCGCGTCTCCAAACAGTCACTCGCTGTATCGCGCTGGTTGTAACTCAGACTCGTGTCCGCAGATAGCAGGCCCAACGCCCACCTAAACTTAATACCACATAACTCAGAGTAGAATAAATTATTACTAGTGTATTCTTGTTTGCCGAGCTCCTTTTTCTCTAGGTGATACCTATTTAAAGGCGCGAGGAGTAATGGCGACGCCGGTCTTGGGCGGTTAGGGATGCATTGTAGCTATATGTATAAAATACCTTAATTGAGCTTCATAATCTAAAATGGATAGATCTTCTGTGAAATATTCAAAATTATCTTAACATAATTAAAGTAAGAAGGTGACAATTAATTTTTAAGTCCAAGTAAATTATATTTAGGTGTGTCGCCTACTGCGTCGGTCATAGATAACTATAGCGGGCACATACAAACAACAATGTAGGAAAATTATTAGATTTTCTCTATCTTACTTAAACTTGGGCACGAAAATATGAAAGTCGTTAAAACGAGTATCTTTGAGAGAGAGTGATTTTAACAACTTTACGCATCCATACGTCTGCCTACCGCACTATGTATTGAAATGGAACAAAGAAGAGCAATAGCAGTACTAACCAACAATGCTTTGAGACAGAAATCATGCAATTAAAATACAGGTTGAGTGATATATAAAATAATAAAGATAAAGGATTCTACCAGCCTCAACCAGACTATGGATGACCAATCAAAACTAACCAAAAATCAATGATTGACTGTTGTATAATGCTAATAGGCATGAAGAATATCCATTTTGAGAAAAAATGAAGTGAAAAGAAATATAGGTATCTATGAAAAAACCACAAACGCATATTACCTTTCAAAGCATTTCTATACCTAATTCAACTATGTATTTATATTTCAATTAACTGATAACCCAGATAAAAGGCCACCAACTTTTATGACTGAAAAACTTTTTTAGATATTCATACTCGACGTTTCTGAGACGTAACGCAACAACTTCTAAACAGAAACAATTTTTTTTTGTAGAAACAGAAAATAATGTTCATATAAACCGGGAAACACCAAAAAAATGTTTAAAACGTTCATATTTCAAGTGATAAAATAAATGAAAAATTGATAATGTTCATTAATTACTTACATCCTAACATTCGAGATCATCCTAACATCCTAACCTAACATCCTAACCACAAGACAAAGAAATTGTGTAGGTACTAATTGCTAAAACCATAACACAGACATAGGCACAATGATCCAATCACTGCATGAGCGCATATCATTCAATCAGACGCATCCGCGCTAAGTGCTAAAAAAGGAGTATATTTTTTTTTCAATCGTGAGTGTGCACAGGCAACGATACCAAGGGCCTTTTATCTCAGCGTGATGTACACTCTGTCACGACAACGGACGTGACCGAAATATAAGGCTATTTATTTCGGACCTTAAATTACTGTTGTGTTTCGATTCACAAGAATTTTCTTATTTTTTAAATTATACGCACACATTAATATATCCCTCGCATCACTTGTGTGTTTTATTCCACGACTGTGTATCATGCCTTTTACAGATTTATCGTGGCAAGTCTGTCCTACCCACCTGGGCAGACATCACCGCCCTGGCATTTCGCCATTCGATGTTCTCGCAGTAGGTAGATACTGTTGCGTTCGAAGAACGGGACACAAACTGTCGAACTTCGTAGCCATATAGGTACCTATCTACAGACCAACTAAAATGAAAGAAAGTAACGCTGGCAAGCTATTAAATATATGAATACTAATAAAATTTAAATTTTTCAAATATTGAATCCCATGTCGGAGCGGAGTAACAATACATTCACCGACCTCTCGTGTGGCGATACAGGTGTCGTAAGAAGCGACTAAACTTGGCGCTGGCAGGTCGGAGTAAGGCACGCTCTGCTTAGACACAGCTAAATGCTTTGGCCGTTTATGAACAGCAGAGTAAGCGGTGTGAAACACTGTGTTCTGAAATCCAACCCGCATGCCCAGCGCGGGGAATGTGGGCATAACCCCTCAGGGTAGGCCAGCAGTGGACTGCAATTAGCTGATGATAATGTTGAAATATTGAAGATAAAATAAGAACTTTTTATATACGAGTAACATTCTGCTAATACCTAATCTGATCGAACAGATCCATTAAAACAAATATAGAGCTTTTCTCTCAAGTGTCCAGTAAAATGTACTCAACACTTGCTCTATCTAATCTGAACCAGACTTTGTAGACCCCGTACTTCCCGGCGGAGTGGATCGTAATGGTTCCTGGTTGTTAAGTTACGGCCACTGCGATGAACGTATTGAAAACAAGTGACGATAAAGTAACGAGGCGCGAACTTCGACATAGAAATTGAATTTGTTCGCGTGTTAATATCGTAGCTATCCTGATCGGACAGTGTATAGGCATGTCTTGTATGGGCATTTCCTTCAAAAAGCGATTCTAAGTTATTAGTAACCATATGTAGGTGCCATTTACAGACTTAGTTTATCTGTAACAATTCATTTTTCACAATTTTTTATTATCGCAAAATTGATAATAAAAAATAAAAAATATTTTATAACTAGGGTAAATAAGTAATTGATGTATAGCAAGCAGTATACTTCTGTAACTTGGTGTGGCATATATATTTCAAAATTTTTAAAAGTTCATTGTAATTAACCTTGCTGTATGATATACAGATATTATGCCATTAAAATCTTACATATAATGACTGAAGATTATTTTTATACGAATCAATTTTTTTATTCAGAATACTATCAATATAATCAAATTATATTCCATAAACTTCAAAGCACTTAAATATTTCCTGAAACAAAATATTAACAATTTCTTTTTAAAATATTATCCATTTATTTTCCATTTCTTTGAATTATTATTGAAAACCACACTATGAGTATTAAAAAAACAATAAGCAACACCTATTAATACTTCAAAGGTGGGCTGCTGGTCCTAGGAAACCCTGGAAAGCTAGTTCACTGCTCCATTACGTAGACAATCCTCGAAATTGGAGGATAAAAGCGAATATGGAAGAAAATTCAACTTATTTCTACTGAATGCCTAATCGAAGCGATGATATCCCGCATTAGGTGCCTAGCTGAACTTTCCATTTCATTTACAAATAACAACAAAACTTAAAATAAAGCTTATGAATAATTCGAAATAACTCACTCAGTCGCCTCGAGTAATAACAAGGCAAATGCAATGCAATCACGTGCGCCGGCGCAGTTGATTCAACGACATTTAAGATACTTTTGAATGTACCCTGCTATCTCCAGATCTGTGAACTAAGAAGATCGAACCTTAATTGAGGGAAATAAAGTACAATTTGAATCAAACCCTCATCGGTCTTACGTATTATCCGTTGTAACAAAGTAAACAGATTTATAAGACACTGAACGATGTGTAGAATATTGTTTTCGATCCTGACATTGGTGCTTAATGTCTTTGTTGCGGTGAGATTCCACTGGGAAAGTTATGGACATAATGTCCCGCAACTCCTAGCGGCACATTGTCCTATACCTACGCATTAAATTCTTAACTTTGAGGATCGTTAAACGTGTTTAAATATCCCCCGCTAACTTAAAAAACTTGAAATTTTACCTAAAATATGTAGAGAAGTTTGTGTTCTTCGTAAGCTCGAAGAAGATTAAATTAAAACACAAGCTGTATATAAAACCAAGGCAAATTAAAACACAAGCTGTATATAAATGATTAACGATTGAATAATAAGCCACCGCGCACTCGTAAAACAAAGATTAACATACAGTTACGAGTATAAATAGCCTATAACTTTGATTTTTACGACTAAATAATCGTAAAGGAACCCTCGTTATGCGGACGAGTTGAAATGTCGTGGGTTGTCCACAGACAAGTCTAAGGAGGTTTTGTTCTAAATTCGGTCGGATTAAATCGCGGACAATGCAAACGGCAGGCCGAGTTGATGCACTTTTATTTTACGACGCACTCGTAACATAAAACGCGGAACGTCTCAACAACGGTTAAAAGGCTATTAGAGAGAAAGAGACGCCAATACATCCCTGCGGTCGGTCTTTTTCGTGTCGTGACAGTGTATTTTTACACAATATACAGCGTGTTTGAAATTGATTTATTTTTCCACCCTGCATTCTAGAGATGTTTCCAAGAATGTGTTTAAGAAAGCCTTTAAGTAACACATTTTTAGAAACATACTAAGTTTATGGTTACTTTCAAATATAAACATATCATCCACACTTTTGAATGTGAGTTTGCTTAACAATTATATGCCATTACAGTTCGAGGTCATTTAATGTTAGATGATTATGTAGATTGCTTAGAAATCGCACCTCGAATATCAATAGGTACAAAGCAATGCATGTGTATGCAGTCCATGTAGACTTGAGAAAATTTTTTTATGTATCTAAAAAATTTATATCTTAAATACAACGTATAGTTAAGTTGGCTGGTGACAATTATAAGGTCAAATTACGTCACACTATATTGTAAGTCCAAAATACCCTTGGCCGTTCGCGGTCAGCGCGGCCGGAGCGTCGTACAATTAAACTGCTGAAATTTTAACCGTATCTAGTATAAATTTAATAAGGATGGGTAATTGGGAGCGCCGGTCGGTTGTTTAGGTTTGGCCAAAAACCAAAATGAGGTCTGCGGAGGTACATTGTCGTATATTCGTGGAGGCTTGTAGGTAGATTTGAACCCGAGTTTCGCTCGCATTGCGGTCGCTTGCTGGACGTCGCGCGTGAAATACTTGAACATATATTTATAGGTAGTGACCACATTAGAGGTATCGCTACCTAGGTACCTATGTTTAATTGTACCTACATATAAATACATAGGTACATGTATGACCAAGTAACGTTATGTAAACCTATTCGAATATTTTAGGTAGAGCTGTTTTTATTGAATGAATACATTTTAATTTATGATAGGTATTTGCATAGCAAGAGAATTAATGCCATAACATAAAAAGAATAGTTTAAAATTGCGTTTACTCGACCAATTTGGCGCGTAATACGCATAAAAAATAAATAGAATACGTACCAACGTACGTAAGTATAAAATAAAGCTAGGTATTATTCGTTTACGCCGGGAAATGAATTAAAAATTAGTATAGGTAGGTACTTAATTATGGTGTAATTTTGCGGTTAAAATTGTACGTGTGTAAATAACATGCCATATAATAATTAAAATTATTAAATAATGGTCAGTTGAGATTAATTACGTTTTAATTATTCTGAACTGACGTTAACTTATTTCAACTAGTTATTTTAATGAATTCACACTATTTAGACATATCTTGAGTCTTTTTCACTTAGTACCTACAGGAAGGTAAATTTTTAATGTTTTGTTTTAAATTTATTGGAACCGTTAAATAATGAATATTCAAATTAGTTCCAAACTCAAATAACTGATATACCTACTACCTTACATACATGCCTCTGTAGGTCTACTTATAGTTAGATAATGTTTTTTGAACTAACTTTAGGTAATAAAAGGGACTGATAGGTATTCGATTCATGTAGATACCTATTGTTCGTTATTTATACATGGGTATCTACCTTAGTATGTTAAGTTATGTTTAGGTATTTCTTAAGTTTGTATATACATTGTAGATGTAGGTATCTAAGATGGCGTATTGGTATAGGCATACGGCTTAGCAGTTCTAAGCGTGACATTTCGATCTTCGGGTTCAATACTAAACATTAGTTAAATTAGATGCGGGCTATATATTGGCGTGCGAGCTAAATGCTCGCGACTGGAATAATGAGAAGCCAAGCTCACGACACTGAAGAAATATAGTTAGTGCTGATAAATCTGTGCGATTTTGCTCCGATTTGCCGCCCGCTCGTGCGTTATCGCTGCGATTTCTTTATTGCTTATTATATACCTATTACCTACATACCTTAGGAAATTTACCCTCAACTATATATAACTAGGACGTCCATATATACATGTGTATATAGGTAAGCAGGATAACATTCATATGAGGTGTAAAGTGTGATATAGTCAACTGTTACATTGAACATGGGTTAGTTCATAACAAATATTTTTACTCGACTTCAAAATCACCATAAAAACCCATCTACCGTTTCGTGTTACGTTTCTAACTACTTATAAATTATTTTAAATTAGCATCTGAGAAGTTTCTTACTTCCATATAAATAATAATTGGATTTTTTTTATTACCTATGTCTACTTGTACAAGGTAATATACATTTACCTATGTAATTTCATCATTTCATATGTATCTAAAATAATATTAGTACCTATTAGCTATAACCGATAAGACTTTGACCATTGTACAATCACCTAATTACAAAGTTTTATGCAAAGTAAAGGTAACATCACGCCTGTAATCCCCGAAGAGGTAGGCAGAGGAATGTAGAACACTCCCACGTTTCACCAGTTACTTTTA
>DWDV01001545.1:0-13019 GCA_018245615.1 Mimoniades ocyalus | reverse complement strand
CGATGACGATGATAATATAAGGAACGATTATCCTTAGGTATTGATAGGACGGATTGTTTTCGATCACACTCAGCCAGGCCGTCCACCCATGACCCAATATGTGCGGTGAAATCTATCGGTGGAAAATGTCGTAACATCAATTTGTATTCAGTTTGTGACATATAGAAATCCATGTCAAGACAACGGCTTCTCGAATCAAGGCGACGAGGAAAATATATGAGATCGAACTATCGATGGAGATTTTGTAGAGCGCAACGAAGCGAACCGGATGTTTCTGTTATAGTGTAAAAGTAGCTATCAACCATGAAGAGATTACTCTCAGCCTTTTAATAGTTAAAGTTTAGATCTCCTCAAAGTTTAGATCTCCTCAAAGTTTAGATCTCCTCAAAGTTTAGATCTCCCGTAATGTTTAAATATTTATAAGAAAATAGCTTGAAACGTGTTAGGTTAATAATTAGCGTCGTTTTCGCTTGTCGATTCCCAAGCGATTTTTGCTCCTAGAATTCTGAGTTCATGACTATCACATGTATGTATGTAGTGTAAATCTACAATACCAGAAGCACCCTAGACATTTTTCTTCGCAATATAACAATTTTTTATCAGAAAACCCGCCGAAGCATCTTCATCTGCGTCAGTACGCACGACGATTTCATTATTTATCAGCGTATTCGTCACAAGATTACAATTTAGGCCTAGCGCCATACCGGTCGGGTTGTGATTTGAATAATAAGAGCTCAAACCATCATTTCGTTTCCTTTCCCTGACTGTACGTGGGAAATGTCGACCTTAATGCGCTCGGGATATTTTCGGCTTCTACTTCGTCATTTTTATTAGGTATAGGTATAGTGTATATGGCTTCAAAGATTACCTTAGCTCATATATGTAATTTGTTTCGTACTCTTTTATACGTAACTCTTGAAGATCATTCATATGACTTTATATTTGTCCGCTGTTATTCTTGAATTTATCGAATGCTAAATTTAAACTGTACATATCCATTGCTATTATTATTTCATTGCTTCACCACTTCAAGTGTATTGGAAGTAGGTACATCAATATTAATCTTCTTCAGGTTAGCCAATAATAATAGTGATATAAGTTTCAGTCGGTAACACAGTCATATTTTTGAATCATCAGTACCTACTTGGGTAGCTCATTTCGGCTTGAAACAACTCTGTGTGTCCGGTTTGCAAGTTGATTCATCCGGTTCAGTAGTTCACGTGCGAAGTGATTAGCGAGGAACTGAATCATTCGCACACAATACGAAACCATGAAAATGAAGGACCTCTTGCGTAACTGTTTTGCAACTAACGACAAGACAAGATGGCTGACGAATTGTACACTCGAATCACGATCATCGAACGTCATACAGTAAAGTTTTTCACTGGCAACTGAGCAGTTGATAGCTTTACGAGACCATTAATTTGAATTTAAAATACACAATGTCTGTACAGATGCCGGTCAAATGTGGTCAATCCGGGCGCGGAATAACAATTGTGGACATTAACATAAAACTCCGGGTGTTTGCTAGAAAGCGGGTAATTTGGTTAAAACCGTATATACCTATGCGGTTCGGATGTCTGATGTACATAATGACGACATCGGACCGTATAATATCAGAATTTGTACACCGCGGCAATAAAATTAGGATGATTATGTTTAAAGTTTCCGGTAATAATTCCCTGTTCGGAATTTAAAATTAACCTTTGTACCTATGTGTTATGGCCTGAGTTAAATAAGAGATTTGTTAATACAGGATATTGTTACTTTTGGTACAGTAATATCAAATTTCGATGCACAATACATCGTCAAAGTTAATTTTTTCCTTCGTTGAAACGTTTCGGGATTACATAAAGAATTATCAGTTTTTTAAACCAGACAAACGACTATCCAGCTTTTATTGAAATTCACGGATCTTCCTGAAAAACATAACATTTCAGCATAGACGATCCCTACAATGAATAAATGATATATCTATCTATGTACATATATATGACTCAGTTATTTTACCAAACAATTTAAATATGTAGGTACTTATCGTTACTACATTAGGGTGCAAATCGATTAAACCTCCGTCAACTTTATCGTACGAACACAAACAACCGCAGGTAAGAATGCCGATTGAAATAGCGTTTTCATACAACATGGAATTTACCTTAAACAAGCCACGGGCAACATGACAAGTCCTTTGACAGTCAAATGACGCCCGCAAGTTTCACTTTTTGGCGCAACGCCAAGCGCGTGGCTAATTATTGAGTAGCCACGTTCACAGTACACAATAAAACAACAAAACCAAAAACCGTGTCGGGTCTAATGATTCACGTACAACAATACACGTGTTGATCGCGATGTCCTTTGTGTACGCAAATGAATATAACACATACGGCTATGAATGTATCAAAAATATATGTATATGCCACCTATCATTTGAATAATACCGTCATGAGACCGATATGAAGTGTTAATTCAAGGTCAAGTCTGCCCTTTGTCTAACTTGGGAGCTGTCGAATGTGCAGAAAGCTATAATCTATGAATACCTAAATAATAATGACAAAGTATTAGACATGATTAGGTACTTTATTTAAGGCTGCAGTCATAACAAAAGATATGTGATGCATAACATTGCTTTGTACTAAAACCCAGAACTAAGCATTTCAGAATATTTATAATCAACAATTTGGTTCATTATTACAAACTAAAAATCCAAGTCAGTACAGATCCACCGTGGATTTTAACCCTTTGTGTCTAATTCTTCATTTCTCTTGTTTCAGTAATGAATAAAGGACAGGTGCTAACGCACTACTATAGGATTATGAATAAGCTTGGTGGCTACACCTGGATGCAAACCTGCGCCACTGTTGTGTGCTCCTCGAAGAATGCTGAAGAGCAGAACATAATCTGCGTCAACTACGTCATCAGGTGAGAATTGAAGTTGTTTACAATATTACCAATAGGCATTAAAACATTTTAAACGTAATTTCAAAAATTAAAAACATATTTATTGATGAGGTACCTAACTACTAAAGCCGTAAGAGAAATACCAATAACCTTGAGGTAATTCCTTGTCAACAGCGGACGGGAGTATCCAAATACCGTTATGGATTGCTGCCAGTTAGAAGAAAGTGTACAAGGAGTAAAGCGAGAGGAAACCACGGGAGACCCAGAAAACGGTCCGCCCGACGCAGATACTTCGGGCGGTCCTCCACCGCCTCCTAGACACACTGCAGAGAGAACTGAACCTCCAAGCAACAACGAATCAGCATCCTCAGCGCCTGTCGCCACATCAGACGGCACTCACCTAACAAGACTAAATGATGCTCAACCACTGCCACTCAACACCAACCCTGAAAGAACGTCTCCAATGCCCGCAAGAAGACTAAAAAAACGTAAGCACACGACTGATTGCGAGGAAGAAACCGAAAGAGACGATGAAAGAAGAAAAAGTTCCTCAAATCCCGGAGCCGCCATATCGCCAGCAGAACGGGACATGTCTAAAACAAACTTAGCAATTCCGGAAGGTACAACTGATGCAACATCTGTTAGAGATTTAGAAAATGCTATGTCGAAGCATCTACCCTCATTGGACGGCAAGGAAATCGCGCATCGACCGACTGATTTCTCAACGGACGCATTGTTAAAGCAACAGCAACAAAAATCAACAATACAATGGATCGGAACCCAGAACCACCACTTAAATCACTTGAACAGACAGATACCTGGTAATCATACTTCAACGCCAGCATCAGCGCTATTGAGACAGCTGTATGCAAATAGGGAAAGTGTCATAAGAAGTAACTTCCTAGGTGATGGCCGAAGTGGATATTACTCCAACGATGGTCAATCTGGTCCCTTACCAACCCCACCAGGAAGCGAAGGCTCTGGGTACAGCGAGCAGCTAGGTCATAAAGGAACCGATATCGGTTCTTTGGCGTATGCAGGTTACGCTGATTACCACTCAGCGATGACTCCTCCGGGGTCAGTATCCCCGAGAGATAAACAGCAATATGCATTGTCGTATGATAACAGCGCATATTCAGAAGCTTTAAGGCATTCGTATTTAGGTGAAGCGCCTTTGCCATTAAAACCACAAGCGTATTCAGCCGTACCAGGCGCTTTAGATTACGCGTCTTCGTTAGACCAGTCCCAGTTTTTCCATCCACCCTCTACTTTCCACCTTTATCACCCACAACCCCATTCCGCGCACGCAACACATTCTCATCAATCCGTAGATAAGTCAGCTCCACCAAATACTAACTGGTATTCCGCCAGCTCATAGCCATCTTAACAAAATGTCAAATTTATCTTAAATATCTATGTTACTAAATTTGACGTAGGTACTGGCGTCCAGTTTGATTTTCCTTCATTAATAATATTATTCTGTGCATTTATCTTACTGTTGCGTTCCTGTGACGCTTGCAGCATTTGACATAAAATAACTACTCATAATGTATGAATTGTGCAAATAATACAAGTGGAATTCTCTTGAGTATTTACTTTTTGACACGTATAATACGACACGACACAGTTGATACTCAGACATTACCTGCATTTAAATTGAAATCTTAACCTTAGCAACCGTTAATGTACCGTTGATTTTGTCGAACTTGTGCCAAACGTTCGCCTCTTACGGTATTCAGTGACATGTTTAAGTTTAAACGAAATTTCGTTATAAAGAAAATTCACAATATGACAAGAACGAAATTTAATTACGCACGAAGCTGATTTTTTATTGATTTTGACACTAGAAAGGATGACTGCAAATAAACAATGCCCTAAGAAATAATAAAAATTAATTTCATTTATCATTAACATTAACAATTTCAGTACACAAAAAAAATATTACAATGTAAATATCAAATGTTAAAACAGTTTTTTTTTTCTAGTGAACGTATTCCATTTTACACATTATATTGTAAAAAAAATTATACCAGTACAGTACCGTTTCGTTTTTTAAATTATAAATAAGCTGTGTGACCGTTAGCTATCTTACATAGCTTCTTGCATATCATTTTGATGTTTTAGAAATAAGGAAGCTTTTTGTAAATTATTGTAAAATAATACTACACGACTGTATTTAGTATAATATCTTTGAATTCTTGTAAATTATAGACATTAAGAATTGTACATTACGCTAATTATTCGAAATAAGATTTCAATGTAAATATATTTTGCTAGTTACGATTTCTTTTATCTTGAGAATGCTCATTTTTTTGTTATATATTCTGATAAATTTTTGTACAATTATTCCCTTGTTACGTAATACTTTGTGTTTTTAAAAGTTTTTATGATCATTTGAGTTTTTAAAAGTTCATCGTTTATTAGGTCGACACACTCGTCTTTTTTTGATAAAACTTTATTTCGTATCAAATCTGCCATTGAAAATGTTTTTTTTTTGTGTTACAAAATCAAATTGGTAAAACGAGGGCGTAAATATTAAATGATATGTTACTCTTGCATTAGGAAAAAAAATTCACGTTCTATTAGTATATTTGTAATCTTTACAACGAAGTAAAATATCGGTTATCTGTAATTGAAATATCTACATATGTAACTGAAATATTTGAAACGAATTACGTCCTTTTAACACCAATCATTTAGATTTAATTTCTATTTCATGACAATTTGTTGTTTTAACGAAATACTCATACATTCCAATTATTCCCAGGAACATGGTCGAGATGTATCGCAGGAATTTAATGTTATAATTAAATGAATTACGTATATTTGTTGAATAAATTAAACCTATTTATAGTATTGTACGGTGCAATATGTGTGGAAAAGATCATTTTGTTTTAAAGGCTTCGTTAATGTATCGTAACTTAAGATAATTAATTATCATTGAAATTGTAATAAAGCTGTAATTAATATAATTAAATTGGGAATAGGCTTACGCGATTACCTGTTACGTTATTTTTTAATTATGGAACTGAAGTCTTTTTTTAAAATTCGATGTTTTTTTATTTTTATCGACGAAATAAAAGAGGTTTTATTTCTCCAAATAAAATAATTACTAAGAATTTTCATATGAATCGTTTTATTTTCGTCTTTGAGAAACTGTCCAGTCACAACATTCAATCTTAAAAATAAACTTTTTTTATTGTTATTCATATACGATCAATCTTTATATAATACTTACATTCTAGGTGGTTTCTTTTCCTCTTAACATTATGGAAATATGATAGAGAGGGACCATAGCTGCTATAGCAATCCTATCGAGCGTATATAAATAACGGTGTCAGACTTGTTATTAAAAGAAAGTTACTCATTTTCGAACTTATTACATCACCAAAATATTAGGAATGTAAAATATAAGATATCACTTGAGACAATGAACGTTATGAACATATTAGAAATATTTAAAAAAAATATAAGGATACATAATGTTAGCTACATTATTACGCAATATGTAGATTCTGAACAGGAAACAAACGCATGAAACAAAAACAAAAAGTACTCAATTATCTTACGTAATATCAATTTTAGGTTGTTCGTGAAAGATGATATATGGATAACGATGCCTAGTCCCTATAAGGGTAGGCGGAGGGTAAGTAATTCCACCAGCCAGGGTCCTGACCCGATTTCGCTTGTTCTATTTTCAAAAACCGAATACATAGCATAACATTTAATTGTAATGTTAAAAGACTATTTATTAAAATGTAAATTTCACATTCCAAGTACAAGGTGGAAACTAAATGTATAATATGATGAACCTTAAATTATACTTATTTTATTCTTACTTATTTTCATCATTGCCATCGCGGGTAAACTAAACTGCAGCGTAGGATGTAAACCTAACTGGTGAACAGTGGGAGTGGAGTATATTCACTCCTCTGTCTACCTCTTCCGGGTTTACAGGCGTGATGTTACGTTTTTTCTTATAGCGCGTAAAGTGCAATTGATTAGTTGATAAAAAAGGCGACGGATTGAAAAAGTTCTAGTACGTACAAACTTCATGGGTTGCTATATTTTTGTTGTACTAGTGGTCTCCAGGGACATCACATGATCTATGTAGTCGATTACACCATCGATATCGATATCTTTAAAGCCTTTTTATACAATTTATTTAGCTACTATTATTGTCCTGCTTTGTCCCCATTGAATTTCTCTATATGCACAAAATATTCATGGAGACATTTGAAAAAATCGCAAATGTGATTTAACGTTGAAACGAGTTATGAAAACGTATATACGTTTTATATTGGAAATAAGTCTCTCCCTTACGCTGTAACTTTTTTTAAATACCAACTTTATTCACATGGTACATCCACTGAGCTTCACATATTTTCTTAATTTTGAGAGATATAAAATTGTCAGTCATTTCAAAATTAAAAACTTATTATTAAACAAATAAAATATGGACGGATCAAATTTTAGAATACAAACATACAAATGCTTCGCACCCGCTGGGAAAAGAACCCGGGACTATCGATACATATTAAGACCAGCAGGGTACCTTTGCTGTCAGCTCCACTCTTTTGGCAGTATGTCCAGCGGTGGGACTTACAATATATGCTAATTTAATAATTATAAAATAACAGTTTAATTCATTACCTCTAGTATGTTATATATTTTTAAAATGCTTATATATTTCACACAACCTGCAACACATACATACTTCAATATATTTTTTATAAATTGTATTTATAATAATAAACTACATAACTTTTATTCAAAGAAACACTTATGTAAGATTGCTAGTACGCATATCTGAACGTTAGATAACCAGAGACAATAATTATCCGAACGCAATAAAAGAATGAACGAATGAACGAACTGATGAATGGACAGAATGTTTGTAATTATTCAATTATATAAAATGGACGACCAATGATGCTGTAAATAGCAAACACAAGCAATGACCAGTCTCTGTCAGTTATGATTGGCTACACTCTACCAAATAAAATAAAAAAATTACAGAATTTTTGCATTCGTTTCTTATAAAACTTAATCCGCTTTCATTTCAGTAAACACCCTACAGAAATACTTTAATTTTTGCCCTCATTGTAACTATTATTACAAAAGTGTGAAAGATATCCAACCTGATATAAATTAGTGTTTATAAGACATGGTGCCTTTGACTGAGTTACACCAAACAGAAACCCTCACTCGACCTTTCATTAGTCAAACTAAACCAGTAACTGGAAACTAAACCGGACTGTCACATGACTCAAACGTAACTCATCACTGTCTCATCTTTGACAGAACTGTTCAATTTGAGTGTTGTGAAGTTGAGTGTTGAGAAGTCAAAAACGGCAGATGTTAATCCATGACACCTAATGTATGTATTATGATGTAGTTTGTGACCAATTTTAGGACTACAGGGCATTTGAGCTCAAAAATTATACAATGAGCGCAAATTACAGAGACTGCTAAATGACATGTGATCTGCATCTTCATATCCTATGTCTATGATGTAACATTACACACTAAATGATAACCTAGTCAAGTTATGTTTTTAAAAGTAATGAGATTTCATAGTAATAGATGACCATTATGAAGAATCATATATTAGAGATATTTTAATTTGACTCCATACAGAATGAATTTAAAATTTAGGGAAAGTGATATTGTTTATTCCACACAGTATACTCAAACCAGTGAACAAGTCCATCATATTTTAACTTTATACAAATCAATTTCTTAGTTAAAAAACAAGTAGTAAATGAAAATTGCATGGAAATATGAGTAACTAACAGTTTAAAGTATTACAATAAAATTTAACAAATTTACAGACAATAATGGAAAATGTGTTTTCGATATCAAGTTCATTCTTTACTAAGATAGCTATGACTTAAATGTAATGTTAATACTCCACCAATATTTCTATGTTCGGTGATTGCATTTCAAGTATGATCTGATACTGAGAGAATACACACAGCCAGCAGTAGATCTGAAAAAGAAATAGAAATATATCTACTAAAGAACATTTCCTGGATTTCATAATAATTCATAAAATGTTATTGTAACTTAGATTTCATAGTAAAAATATCTAACGGAGCCCGAGCCACCTTCACCTCCTCATAATGCACCCTCTGATAAACCAGACAAGTCTTGTGACCATATCGTGTGGTCATGATATAAAACGGCTTACCTAGGCGCGGCTAAATGCTCTGGTGGCAGTCAAGCAGCAGTGTAAGTGTGCAATCCTCAACCTACATGCCCAGTGTGGTATTTATGAAAATAATCAAATACTCCTTTAGAGACACCGAGAAACACTAATGATCAGTAACAAATAAATGTTGACATATAAATACTCACATTGTATGACATCCAGAGAAAGTCAATGAAGGCAGCAAATGTTGCATCCAACTGGAATCATTCCGAAAAAACATTTTACTATAACTGTGGAAAATACATTTGTAATATTATTTCATTCCTAGAGATATATTAATGAATCTTCTATTGCAGTACCAGCAAGTCATGAAAATGAAGCCTCTCGAAAATATGTATGGATTATGTAAAGAAAGCATGATTGATATGAAAAGTAAAAAATCTGAAATATTTTCTTATAAAACATTTATAATATACACCAAAGCTGAATTCTTTGGTGGTTACACTTTGTTGAGTGGTAAATAATTTTTACAGGCAACATCTTTGTTATCATCACTTTTCTTATAAACCAATCAGATGTGTGATTATCAAAATCTGATGTCTGGCAGCAGAATAGTGCTGCCCAAAGCCATATTCTGTGATCCGCAACCCACATGGAAATTCATGTGGGAAAGCCTATGTCCAGCAATCCAACTTCATTTGTTTAACACATGTTATGTTATATATTGAAACTGCTTGTATGTCAAACTTAATACACATTATTGGATAGATTTTTTTTCACAGACAAACCTACAATTTCTAAATCCTATTTGATTTAACAAAATTAAAATTGTACATATATTGTAACATTATACTCACATAAATATAGTATCCTCCCATCAACCACAGTCCAAACAAAAGTTGGAACAATATTATGAGTCCCATGGTTAGCAGCCATGGTAGCAGCAAACCTCTCATCCATATGTTGATACCAATGAGCTGAGAGCAGAAACATAATATTTCTAATGAGTTGTTGAAAAAATTGTTTGTTTAATAATACCTTTGGGTTCTTTGTCACTTTTTTTTAAAGTTATTTGCTGAAATAGTTGATAAGTAATTCAACTGTATGGACATTATAACCAATCGACTTTGACTTTGTCTTTAATGCCTTATATTAATTAAACTGAATTAACAACCATATTTTTATGCCATTACTGGCTTGTGTTTTTCCATGATGTAATTCGGTAGTAAGCAAAGTGTGGCCTATAGTGTAACATACTCGCTGGAATGTGCTCACATTTGTCTTGATTAATTCAATTCATTCAATTATACAATACATTTCTTAACATGGCATCTGAAGCACATGTCATCTATGAAGTCATCTATGATTTGACAATAGACAATCATATTGCACTGACTAGGAATCAAAGGACAGTTTGTGAAATGCCTCAGTAAAAAGTATAAACCAGTATTTTGGTTGATTGATATTTCTTATAAGAATTTACGAAGATATAGTAACATAAAGCTCAATACTTAACAACCAAGAATTTGGATTGTCTGAATTATAGATATAATGGTCTTCCATACAAAGACAAGTACAGAAACAATCCAAAAAGGAAAAGTAACTGAATTCTTTGTTCAGATATGTGTGAGATTTAAGTCATGTTCTAAACTCGAAGCTCTGTCTTATTAGAGCTCTGTACGGTGATTATAGTATTATAGTACACACACATAACATATAACATATGAGAACACATAACAAACAAAAGAATCTGATCTTCTCATCAATAACTCAAAACCAAAATCACAACATCAAAATCAACTACTGTTGTAATACAGGCTAACTGAACACAAGCAGAAAACCATCACATAAAGAAACACCTGCATTTAATTTTTATTGACCTGGAATAAGCATTTGATAGAGTTCCGTGAAATCTAATATGGCACTATGTCAGAGCAGAACATGCAACGGAATACTACATACATTTGATACAAGATATGTATCAAAATGGTCATACTAAAGTCAAATCGCTAGCAGGTATCAGTCAAGATTTGAAGTCAATGTGGGTGTCATACAGGTGTTCAACCTTATTCATAAAGGTGAATGAGATCTGATAATAATTCACTGTCTCTAAGTTGGGGTAAGACCACATTGATATTGTTGCGGTATTAACAGATTCTACAGTATACTACTTCTATAACATGACAGAGGAGTCTCACCATAAGTCCAGATGATACGATGAGTGTTGCCAAAATGATGATGAAGATTATGCCGACTACTTGAAGAGCTGGAATGAGATACAAATTTAATTAGAATAAAACATAGATCTGTATTTAAAACTTACACTCTTAGTTATATTCTAGTTGAGAGTTTTGGAACCAGTCGATGTTTTATATAAAAGTTAACTGATTATATCAAATAGAACTACAATGAAATTAGTTAACATGCCCTCTGAAGTTTGAAAATTTCCCACAACATTAAACACTATTCAAAATTATTTCTTTGTCTTATTTTTATAACATCTTTGTGATAATCCTCAAACTATCAAAGAACAGATCTACAAACACTTGCCTAAGTATGAAAATATGCTAGCAGCACCAAACAGTTGTTGTATTGATTGTAACAATTTTTAATAATGTATTATGTGCAATTATTCAGTTCATGGATATAGAACCACACTAAATGAGAATATAAAAACACCTCACTATCTTATTTACAAGTTGAATCATTTTAATTTCAATCATGTGAACAAGAAAAATCATAAATTGAAAATGTAAATGGGACATACATTCATACATAAAATATAATGTACATAGGTGACAGTTACATTGATGCAAATTATCATTTGTTGACTTTAAACAGATTGGCTTCATGTAATTGAAGTTAACCACAGAGCCAGACAGAGTATTTTTAATACAGTTCATTTTTGCGAATTCAAATTTTGGATGTGTATGTAACATTAAACAAATGTTTAGATACAATTCGTAAACTTCGTTCATTATGCTAATATTATATTAGCATATCATCATAAAATTGGTATTTACATATTTGAATAAAATAAAATAACTGTTAATAACAGATTATTTTAATATTGGCACATTATAATTATCCTAATTTATGTTAACATGTTCCACATTCAACATGATGTACCAAGTTCTACATGTTGTGATTAGTATTTTGTAAGAAATAATTCATATGAATATAATTATATTTCAATCAGCCACTGTTCCATGTGATATATAACATAACTTAGTAAAAAGTGGAAGTATTACTCTCCTCTGCCTATCCCTTAGGGGAAATGCAAGTGTGGTCTTATGCTAATAAATAATAGTTTACACTTACATCCCCTCACGTCAGCTTCAAAAAGTGGATTCCAGAGCTGTGTAGAATCTCCCCCGCCCATTTGATATGCAATGAAGGTGATAAGGACCAAGCTTATAGCAGCAGAGTATGCTGCCACCGCCCGGCTACCGGTCTTCACATTGGAAGACCAGATACAAGGAGACCAACACGATTCTAACACTGGCATTGTTTCAACACAAACAATTTTCCCCAAAAACAATGTTTATATTTTTTTATTTTTAATAGAAACGTTTTGTTAATTTTGACAGGACAGACTGGAAAGACGTAAGCAAAGTTTTAGTTTAACAAGTACTTGAGTAAGCCACACCTAAAATAACTGTTGTTTTGAAAGTAAATATACAACCTTAAGTTTGAAAACGAGTAAAATTTATTTGAAAAGGGAACTATAAAATGTGTGGATAGATTAAAAGTATAAAAAGCTTTATTTCGAGATTTTAAATTAACGTTATTTAACTATGTAACAACCTCTCGCTACACTACCGCTTGAGGCGGAACGTAAACAATTTTTAGACGTTTGCAAAGCCGACATTGACAGTAAGTTGATGCCATCCTATTTTGACGACAATATACAGATACCAATAAATAAACCATTATCAATCATAATAAATAGCTGTGGCAATAACAA
>DWDV01001544.1:0-13023 GCA_018245615.1 Mimoniades ocyalus | reverse complement strand
CAGTTACTGTACCTTAAGATTAATGACGCGACAGCACTAAAAATCTATGAGCATTTACAGCGATTCAAATATTTTGTTTGCGTAATAGCCTCTTAAACCTTTTCAAGTGTTTAAAAGCGCTGTAAGCCTATAGTTTTCTATATCGAATATAAAAACATTGAATAATGTCAAGTGACAAAAAAACATAACGTCACGTAAACCGCAATTTTTATTTGGATTGAATTACTGATATTCAGTGTGAAATTAAAATTTAGTTTGAAGATAGCTTGAATACTTAGTAGCAATATTTAGTATTAATAACCTAGTGTTAAGATTTCTCTCTCAACTCTTTGGGTCCGAAATTCTAATCCTAGCACGCACGTTTGACTTTAGAAGAATATTTATTTATTTATTCTGAATAATTATGGCGTGTGAAGTCTACCAACCCGCACTTGGCCAGCGTGGCAGACTATGGTCTTAACCCTCCCATTCTGAGATGAGACCCATGTTCCAACAGTGGAACGATAAAAGGGTCGAAAAAAATGCAATCGACACAGCGATAGTCTAGGCCAGCTCGAACCCTACAGATTTACTTATTCTAATTATGATTATAGCATTAACCTAAATCCCTAACCAACTAATCACCCATTACCGACCTGACGCGTTTCATTCACTTTCATTCCACTCTTCTCCTTGAAGGTAGACTTCTAACTACGTTAAGATTACGAAGTTGCCCAGCAATAGACCTATGCTATATGCAATAGCCGTTGATACTACGAGTATTACGTCTCGCGCTAAGTCACTACACGGAACGTAATCAGCAGATTTTGCAATGCAAATCTATTGTTTGCATCTACGGCCGAGGCAAACGTATCGAGCGTTGATAAGACACGCATGTTACATACACGTACCTACATGTCACAACATAATTATGTGGGCGCACGCACGGCTTAGTATCAGGTGAGGAAGTATTGTTGAATGGGTGCGTATTAGATACCCATCTCTTATATCTTATTTTTTATAATTCGGCACGTCACCCACGAGCGTCTGGACGAAAATAACAGGAGACTGTGTTAAGGTCACTGGGCAGTCGATAAACATGAACGTGAAGAAATATTCGTGTACAATTTTTCTTTTACATTCTGCCAAAACAAATTCGCCCGCTCATCGCGCAAGTATTTCTCCCGAGTGGGAATCGAACCGGCAACGGAACCGGAACCGGTAGCGTGGATGGAAAAAGGGGACAGTTGAAGCGGACAGCGCCTTTTCAAATATAATATCGACCGAGTTAATATACATACATCGGTGTATTTCAATAGATATTCCGCTCGCGTAATTGTATTATGGAATGAAGTAATGGACAATCCAATATGTATCTGGTACAGCCCCAGGCTACCCCATCGAGTTATCACATTACAATCCTAACAATTCGTCCGGCCAACGCTTTAGGCGAAGCGTTATTTATAAAAGTAGCATCATTATCATCAGCAGCTTGTCAGTCCACAGCTGGGGTGCTGGACATTGACCTCCCCTGAAGGGTTTTCGCCAACAACCCCCGCGCTCGGTGTTGGTAATCGTCGAGAACTAATTCTCGCAGCGCCTACACTGCTGCCAGTCGGCGATCAGAGCTTTAAGCCGTACTTATCGAATATACCTATTAAAAAAATTAAAACAAAGTATTACATATATAGGTTACAAAGTATTACAAAGTATTACATATAGTAGTATGTTCACATAAACTAAAAAAACTCATCTACATATAGTATCCTTTCTCTCATTGTAATTACGAACTGCGTTGAGCCGCTTGACGCATAAAGAACAGAACTCTTTTCATGCCCCCAAAGGATAGCTATTGTTATAAACTAAAGACAACATACTAACAAAGTCACAATTCGAGCGGTACACTTTGAGCAACGCTGGTCGTAAATTCTCACGTTGCTCTCAAAATTTGATATAAAAGCAGATGCCTCAACATCGCCAGCCCCCGGAACACGGCCGCTGCACCATTGTTAGCCTTAAAATATCCGTGTAATGCCCCGGGCGGTGCCACGAACAGGTAACCAATTAGGCAGACCCGGGAGGGTGGCGAAATCAGCGTATTGTTGTTACCGTATAAACCCCACGTCCGTGTAGTCACTTGGCAACGTATATTTGATATAACTTTATAAAATTTTTGAGAAAGCCTAAAACCTATTTAAATTTAATTATAGGTACTTAAATTATTGAGAAAACAGCATTACAAATTACATTTTTCTAATATTTCACCAACATTACCATCTTGTAAACTTGTTCTGGGTTGTACTATGTCAGTACATACGCCTACAAAAAGACATTTGACTTTGCTTAGTATTAGGGTCACACCAATGTACATTGATGCTAATTCGGTGTCAGCTAAATATTTAATAATCAGGTCTATACTCACTGTAGCTTACAGTTGAATCACTGACAATATAAAGGCGAAAATAAAATTACAAACGACCCTCATATTATAAAGGGAAATATTACAAGACAAAAGAATTCCTATTTAATTAAAGCAAACACTGAGTAGAATACCTCACGAAGCTAACATTGAAAACATAGACACATCCACCCTCACCTCGGGGGCAGCCGCAATAATAGCGTCGCAAAATTTAAGGGAGCTTAATTAAATACCTTCGCGCGGTACGTAGGAGAAAATGCGCAGACGAGACATCGGCGTCGTGTGTTGCGGTTTTTATTATGCATCGCCGAGTTGTCGCACCGCGTGCGGGTCAGCGATAAACATGAAGTCTTGCAGCTACAGGAGATAGTGATCGACCAGCCCAAGAAACCTGATAGAACTTACAATAATAATGTATTTATTTTATAACTGCTTGTGCCGAGGGGCTGCAAACACATATGTATATCCTAAGGAGACATTTGCTATATTAGAAAAGATTTTAGGGACTGTGTTAAAACCATTTGCGAGCCAAACAATGCTCACTCCTTCTTAGATCATCATAATGAGTGCTGATTAATACTTTTATAATAACAACTTTTATAAACATAAAAATTGTAACATCACGCCTGTTAGCCGCGAAGAGGAAGGCAGAGTAGTGTAATACAGTCCCAACGTTTCACCTGTTATTATTAAAAAATCAATAAAAAATACATACAATTCAAAAATAGAAGCTGCAATTTTTTTTTACCGTAACTTGTAATGGAGTTAACCTTTTTTCCAAATGAGGATTACAGCACTCGCGAACCTTACAGCTGGTAAAGGGGGAGCAATATGCATCTTCTGACAACAGTATGAAATTCATGTATATCAAAAGCCTTAAAAATCTCCGAAAATGTTTAGCGAATATTATTATTTAAAATGGATGCAAAGACAGATAGTTTGCGACACTTTACAGAGGCAATGAAATACTGAATAAGGTAAGAAAACTGAACATGGGTCATCATATCGTACCTAATAAAATATAACGAATTAAATATATATTAAAAAAAAAAAAAATATTTTCATGGGTAATTATTTTCATACTACATAATATAACAATACAATTAATTGTATACGAAATACGTATATAAGTAAATAATTACTTAATTTTCCCTATAGTAATTGGCATATGTATCAACCTAAAAAAACTGACATGACCGTCATAATTCGCCCAAAGCGAGTTGACGTCTACTAAATTCACGTGGTCTTGTTAATTGTATCAAATTGAACGACAAATTCGGGGTCAACGAGCAACGCCCGGTGACATCGCACTGCAACGGAACGGGACCCGGCACTTATTTTGCGTTGCCATTAATCTTTATGAAATGGACATTTTTTTTCTGTATTCATATCGCAAGTTTATATGTACGTTGGCTGGCGGAGTTTTAATTTATCATGATCCGTACGTTGCGAAGTTCATTTTAAGCTTAATCATTGTCATCAATTTAACATGCTTTCTCTGCCATCCAAAATATCCCTCCGCTTGTGTGCGAGCTTTTAACACCATATTTACGACATAATACGACAATAGGTGACACCACCGAGTACATTTAACAATATTGTTTCTAATTGGTAGGTTAGTTGTTAGGTAAAATAGTCGTTGGTTCTATTCAGTAATGTCACGCCTGGCTTGGGAGAGAGTAACGAGTGTCAATTATTTCCATCCATTTTTTTTTAAATCTCGATCAAAACATTAATGTCTCTGAATGTTGAGACAATACATAACACACATAATATTTACAAAACATAATCTTATGATTACATCACTTCAAAAATATTTTTATCGCTTGACTCATCGTTACATACAAAAAAACCCCAAGAAACAAAAGCTAAACGTTTAACCGTACACAATACGAATGCCACGTACGTTATCATCCATGGTAATGTTCAAATGATGGTCCTAAAACCCATTACCACTATAGAGCCATCAGCATGTACGAAGTGAATCCGGCACCTCACCGCACGGTTATTGTGTTTAGATAATGGCGGGGTCGACGACCCCGTGACGGCTCGTAAATCACACACTAGATAACCGACCGACTGCACAATCAAACGATATTAACTGGCAAAGGCTTTTATTTCTATCGCCTTACATAGGTATACAATCAGATGGACTTCGATAATTATTATTACTCGCATCACGCAAAGTCACTTATGGGGATAGTTAGATAACACCGAGTGATAAATATCTCTACCCTTACAGACCCGTCGTGCTTCTATATAGTATAATTACATATATGTATTATACATTTTAAATTCGTTAATTTAACGCCTGTTTTGAAATAGTACCTACTAACTATAACGACAGAGGATCCAATGTTAGTTTTTTAGGCCGGGTAATAATAATAATTTAAGGTTTGTCCCGCGACACAAACTTGTAACCGCCAATTGAGCGTTTAACGTAATTTAACGCCTGTTTAACGTAATTTAACGCCTGTTTTGAAATAGTACTAACTATAACGACAGAGGGGATCCAATGTTAGTTTTTTTGGGCCGGGTAATAATAATTTAAGGCCTTTGTCCCGCGACACAAACTTGTAACCGCCAATTGAGCGTACATTAATGTTACTAAACAATCTGTCGGTCATTAATGAAGACGTCGTGAAGCGGCGCTCTCACTGACACTTCGCATTCGCATGTTATCGAGTGGTTATGCAAACGCGCGAGTCCGTACAGGTCCGGCCGCGTTGAAAACCGCTTGCTTATAGTGTTATGAATATACATACGAGTATATGTACAAACACTTAGACACTATGTATCAATTTAAAAGTAACTCCAGTGTCCGCTGCGACCTCGCTGCAATCGGCGTGGCGCTCATGAAGGACCTCGTATAGGCCCGAAACTAGTCGGATCACCCAAAAAAACAAAAGTCAAGCCGGCTTATATATGCTTATCGAGTCTATGGATAGAAATGTATTGCACGTGACTACTGCCTATGCTCTCTGTCTACACGATGACAACCGAGCGTGATGATATAGAGCAAGGGTTCATTTACAACACGGAATGAGATTAACAACTATGACAGTTGGAGCGCCAATATACCCAGTATACCAAAACTTTTTCTACTCTTGTCGTACAGCAATACTTGCTGTTACGATTTGAAGTTCACAAGATGAACTCTGTGATACTACATGCGTCCAAATTCAGTCTTTGGGTCGGTGATTACAAGGCCAACTCGAATCGTGTACTTCTGTTTAGGTACTTGTGTCAAATGCAGAAATAAATAATTTATACCTTTGGACATCCTAAAGCGAAAATGGCTTTTTGATAAGAGTTTTAATTTTTTTCGTTTGTATCTATTGGTCGCAGGACTTGCAGGTACGATTCCTATTCAGAAATAATATTTGTGTGGTTACTGAGCGATGATAAACAGTGAATGATGATCATGTGTGTTTGTTTCTGGCATAGGTGTAAAATCAGCTATATAAGTGCCTATTTCGAAATTTATACAATTACCAATTGTCTGGTTTTCGGGGTTGAGGCTCTGTTTAGTACGAGATCAAGAGCCGCGTGCTAGTTGATCCAACATATCATTAATGTCATTAGCCAAGTGTAGTAATTCAGATCCAAGTCAGTAACAACCTGACGACTGATGACAAACCTCTATGAGTTTCTCTACGCGCTACCCTTAAACGTTTACCGAATACGTTCATCGACTCGCCCGCACCGTGCGTGAAGTCCATTACAAATCTATTAGACAAATCACTAGACACTCGTTATTTTGATACGAAACGTTTTCGATCGATCGAACGATTGATTTAGAACGAAATTCTCTGCGTCCGTTATCGACAATGCGCTTTATTATATCCGCTCATTCTAACAACATACACGCTGGAATGTTTATAGTAAATCGAAAATTGAAATGTTACATACCATTTTAAGCGTAAACGCAAGTAACAAAAATAAATATGTAACA
Source organism: Mimoniades ocyalus (assembly GCA_018245615.1). Classification (NCBI taxonomy): domain Eukaryota; kingdom Metazoa; phylum Arthropoda; class Insecta; order Lepidoptera; family Hesperiidae; genus Mimoniades; species Mimoniades ocyalus. The sequence goes on along the minus strand of DWDV01001544.1, from coordinate 6,670 downwards.
TAAATAAAAAATTTCGAGTGGAAAATATTAAAATTGCATATTTATAAAACTAAGAAAAAATAAATAAATCCAGGGAAAAAATTCTGATGAAAGCAAAAGCGACACAATTTCAATAGACAATTAAATTTAAACTTTCAACGAAACGGTCATTAGTTGAAATTATAAAACGTAATCCGTGTCGCACGCCGACAGTGAAGAGGCGAAAACAAAGCTATATGAAAAAAAACAGTCGGCTGGGAAACATGTAAATGTGTAAAAACCTTACAAAATCATATCCAACACAAAACAACGCGCTTCCACTGAGCGTTAATTAAATTTACACAGTAACAAGCCTTTGACTCGCGACTTTGTGTATTTCCGAGTGAAGAACTTTTAATGCACATTTTAACTTTTAACAGTAACAAACACATAAGTTTAATTTGCCTCTCTTCGGATTATGATTGGTTTTTGATCTCAGTGGCCTGCACAACTTCTCCGGACAAGAATGAGCTATGTGATATAGTCAGCCGGCCTTGGTATGGTCGAGAACTATCCGAATTGTCTGCTAGGAAAGAACAGCTTGAATTAGTAAGAGATATAAAGATCCTATTGTATTGGGTCCTGAGCCGGGCAGGTTTTCTCACAACTCTATCCTTCACCGTAAGTTTATTTTAATCTTTGAAACGCACATGATTTTGTAAAGAAGGAAGTTTGCACCAAGATTTGCACCTGGTAGAGGACGCTGAAATAAAAACCAACAGGCTATAACAATATCACATACAGACGTCTAATATTATTATACAATAAATAAAAAAACGTATTAGGTATACTATTAAAAAATGTAAATTATACGGCCTTTTAAAAAAAAGAAAAAAAATATACGGACAAAAATGTGCTACAATTTAATATGTACTGCAAATACAGACAATATGTTCTGTGATTTAGAACAATGGCCGGTAGAATTTCACTCCCAGCCTCTGATGAAAACGATATGATTGTAGGCGAAAACTCCGCTCCGCTGATTGTATTCAAAATATTAATGAGCTTCAACGTGCTGGAGTATCTTAAAATCAGATTTTTTGTGTAATTTCATTCCACCCATTTGGAAAGTCATAATATTCATAATCAAGTATTCAATGCTCCAGCATTCAAAGCTACAGATTGAAAACAAACTGTATAATTAAGTAAGTACTGAATAAGTGGGAGTCTAATGTATAATGCGAGGTATATACATAGATGTACGTAAATATATTTACTGGGGAACGTTTGAAACCTAGTTTGAAAGAATTATGGTTTAACGGCACAATGCTAAATACTATTGACATTATTAAAAGAACAATAGCATATTGCATTCACTAAGGCGCGTGAAGTCTGCCAACCCACAATTGGCCAGCGTGGCAAACTATGGCCTTAACCCTCTCATTCTGAGATGAGACCCAAGTTCCAACAGTGGAACAACAAAAGGGTCGGGCATAATATATTGCATTCTGCCGGTTTAACAACATCTGACAAAAAAATCATTATAAATTCAAGATATGAATTAAGCTTTCTTTTCAAGCGTTCCGATCGCCGCGCTTACGGCACGAAATGAGTTTACAGGGAACAGGACGGAAATGTGTTCAAGCGAAGAAAAACGCATTCATTAAAATAAAATGTTTCTCATAGTTTAAAATAAGTATCGTACACAAATATGTTTCTTATTCAACTGCTAAACATTTTGTGCTTATCTGTACCTACATAATGTGATTAAATAATGAAGCGGCTTGACTCTCGTATGTACCTATTTCGGATATAATCGTGGTCCTCCTACATGAACGTGATTTTTGTGCAAACATAATGACAAGATTAGAGTCCAATAATTGTTACTATTGTTACTGTAGGAGAGTTTTCAAGACATTAAATTACCTAGAATCTCGGTATAACTTACACGCTACTTCAAATATTTCATTAACGATAAATCTCTAAAAGAGCAAAATAAGAACCAAAGTGGGAATTGTTGCGATCTCCGCAAGAATAAAATCGCGGGTAACAATTAGTACTATACACCAACGAAAACATTCGTCACATTCAACTATGATTTGTGTCATAATAAAGCATAAAATCAAAGTACACTGTATTGTACGTTTTTAATATCTTTAAAGTTTTGGAGCTGTCGAAAACTGCTGTATGTAAACGATAAAACTTTATAAGGAGAACACTTCGATCAACAAACATACTCGGTACGTGACTGAAAGCGTCTCCTGCAGCTCACGCCCACTCAAAACTAATCAAGAGTAGAAACCTTAATTTAAACACGAGCACACCTCTCGCAGTTTGTTAGCTCGCTCTTCACCAGAACTATCTTTAGCTGCGAATTCAAAATATGTATTTGCTTAACGCAATACCTATAAACATTCTCACTCAGATGGAAGCTTTATGTTGAACAGCAGAACTATATAACTGTTAATGTTGCTGATGTAATCGACGAATCACAAATTTATATCATAATATTAATACGTGAAGCATCGACTTTTAGGTACATTTTTACGAACGCTGCGCGAACGGAAGTGCATGAAACTTGGCGCACTATAAAGTTCACGGCTGGGATCAGTGGAGAAAGATAGTACCTATTTTATGAAATAAAAAAAATATATTGAAAAACCACCTCACGCACACCGATTAAACACATGCTTATAAAATACTTTACGTACACGACAATTAGGGTTGCCACCTTATTTTTTTTGCAAATAAAGTAAACTGGTTATTAAAGGTACAAAAAGTACACTTTAGGAAAACAACGCACGTGAAGTAATAGCACGCTTGTAATCCGCGAAGAAGTAAGCAGAGGAGTGTAGTACTCTTCCACGTTTAACCAGTTACGTTTAGTTACATCCCGTTCAAAATAAAGTAAAATTTATTATTATTATACTTTAAAACATATTTTTTATTGCTTTTTGCTATTTGTATCAAATTATTATGACTATGAAACAATTGCACAGCATCTTTACAATCTAAACAATATTTAAATTAAAGTAAATAAGTACCTAATTCATTTTTTATCAAATTCAGAGATGCTTTGTTTCTTTCGTCTCACCATTTGCTATACATCTCAGAAATTTGAGGTTAGGTCAGAAACGAGCGCTTCTGTGGCGCTAACGACCTATCGTTTCAGCACCAATCGATAAAGTTTCGGTTAACGAAAAAAATGCTCACAACCGAACTTTTTAAAATCCCAGAGAAATCAAATCATGCAAAATAAAGTATTTTCGTGTACTTTGTGTATTTTACATATAATCCTTATCGCCTACAATGAGTATTTCCTGAATGTGCTCATGAAATATCCAATAAACGACAACACCGTAAAGGTCAATTATAATCCATTTAATATTATAATTAAGATCCGCTTTCGGTGATGGAATAATGTATATTATTGAAATGTACAACATATACACACAGATGATAGCTGATCTTCATCTTAATTGAATGTCTGTCTAAATTACAATACAATCCGATATTACGTTTAGACGTAATAAGCTACATCTACGCACAAATGAACACATGTATGTACGTACACCTATCCACACACAAATTAAATTTTCAACTGAGTGTAGACAAAAAAATTCAAAATTATAACTAACAGCAATACGAGGCCAAAGGAGTCCGGAGAACGTTTAATAAAAACCAAAATTTGAATTTGAAATCTTACGTTAGGATCTATAAATGATTATGATTTGACCCTAAGATCCATGTACCCGTTTCGTTCATGATTACAATACATCTCTTTCGGAAAGGCTCTATGTTGCTATGCTCTAAGGTCTGACGATATCTCTTACAGCAGTAACACTAAACTTTTGCTGGCTAAAGAACTGCTCAAACCGAAGACTTACATTTCCAATATCGGGAGTAGTCTATGGAATGCAACAGAATTTCCTCCTTGTATGCATTTTTGAAAACAATCACGAAATATACACATGGTCAAAAGTTTCATTACTTTTATTCTGATTTGTCATTGATGTTCTATTACACTTGCGGTCTTGGATACTGAAGTTAATTATACAATATCATAAGCTACCAGTTAGACAACGACTCTTTGTGTTGTAACAGAACGCTCACAAGCTCGTGACGAAAACAGATTTCATATTCAGTTAATTGAGCCCGTGTAATTAATATTGCTGCATATATATAATACCTAATTATGCTACGGGAGGCAGGTCTATGAACAGTATATACAAACGACATAACACACAACAAACTGATGCTCTCTGACTAGCCTACAATGGACATATTATCGCTACTTATGAAATTCCAGTATCAAACACAACATCAAAAATGAACCTACATACCGTTACGCATCAGAGCCGATCACGAGACCATAACGGTTGGAAGTGACCGAGGTGTTAAAAAAAACTCACTATCCTCCACACAGCTGCGGTATCCATACGAGTGCTACGAAGCAACTATCATTCTTTCGCTATATACATAGTTTTCATTACGGTCAAGGACTTGGTATTGACGTAGGAAAAAAGCTCATATTTTTATATGCACTTTAATGGGGGAATTGCTTATAGTCGAGGAGATGCCATAGCATTCACTGAAGCTATTTCCAGCTTTGAATGATACAGGTTGGTGATGAAAGCGCATATGATAACTAACACTAGTAACAAAACGCATTGATATTATATCTCTCAATATGTCGCCTCAATATAGCGTTCGAATTTCTTTTAAAATAGCCTAGTGGTTGGTTGCCTGCATGTTGGCGTGCTGTTATGATATTGACATATTTTCCCGCCATAACACATACTCGCAGTCCAATATCTTGACAACAAATATAAGTTATGATCACACCGAATTTGAAATGACAAGTGAACAAGCAAACAGACAAATTAGTAAAGATCTCAACGGCAGCTTGTCTCCCGCTGTCCGCACTTTTCCTTCTTTATTAACTTTCAAAGAGTTCTCTTTGCGGGAATAAAGAACGACAAAATATACATTCAAAGCGCATGTTGATGGATGCAGGCGACGAGGGTGACCACGACTTACTTATTTTGATTAAATAGGTCAGATATTTACTGATGGGGGAATAAGATGTCATCGACATAGGCGTATGCATACGAAAAGAGTGATGGATGGAGAAGAAGCCCGACAGGTCTATACGGATAGAGAAGTTTAGCACCCGATCAACCCCGCGTACCCCTTAAAGGACCTCGTGGGATGAAATTTATTTTTATTTTATTTATTCCTTTTGTATCACCTTAAACTAAGGCATAAAATGGCGTATTTATCAATTATCTTCCAGTCAACCCTGGGTGATGGAGAGAGCATGTGATAAGTGTATACATATACATATATTATAATACTAAAAAAATTGTTTGCATAAAACGGTAGACTCATTACAACTGACACGCAGTCTTGACGTGCCGTGACGTGTGCAATTACAACGCGTCGTTTCGTGAAAGCGGCGCGGGCGCGCGGCGCGGTCAAGTTCAATGTCGCGGTTAGCTATTGACCTTCATACTAATACATCGTACGTGTTTTTCGTAAGTATACGAAGTAACTAAGTATATAATATTACTCCTTATCAACCACTATGTCGTTGACGTTGTATCTGTTTTTTTTTTCAAGTACAATATTTAAATGAAAATTCCATAATACTTATATTGTTGAAATGCGGTTACTAGACATGGACTATGTATTTTGGATTTGCAAAGGGTTGCAGTCAATAAAACTCAAAATACTAAAATATACATATAGACCGGAAAATTTTAAATTATTCTCAGTAAACAATTCTTCATTAAATAGAACAAAATACTATTTACATTCCCAATGTTACAAACAATACTTGACCTGCCACTTCGGCGATTGCAGGGGTGGTTTTACTTTTTTGTTACCATGTATAATTCGAACACAATTCAACCCATGCACTCACAACACCCAAATTATAAACGACAACCAGTTAGATCCGGTTATGACTGGAAATGTTATCTGCCTGCCTACATCAAAATTTATTGTAAAACATTAAAAAAAGAAAGTGCCCCGCCATTGGCCAACGGGACCGCGCGAAATGAATCCGTCACGATGTTCATGCAAAAGAGTTTTAGTGCCTACTTTTCCTATTACACTTTGTTTTGCTTGTATAATTACATATTAAAATTGAACATAATTTGTAAGTATAATTACGGAAAAGGCGTGCATGTATGGTGACAGTGATGATTCTAGAAAAAGCAGGTCATACTGCAAGGACAGATATTTAGCATCCAGTGCCATAGTAAAAAATAATAATAATAATAAAAAACAATGTTACAACAACAATAAAAGCTTTCATAAACTACGAAACCGGAGGAAAGTTAAGTTTCTAATTTTACAGGTGTAAAAACTTCACCACATCTGACACTTTCACGTGTAACATCGGCCCCATTTGGCATTCGACACAGATGTGTACGGCCATGTACACATGACTATATATCACGCGACGATCAAACTGATGGAACATTAAGTCTAGTGTTCATTTGCAGAGTCGTCATAGATACACCTTAGTGTTTTTTGTGCATTAGTTTGAAGGGCGCTGGGTACGCAGACTTCGGTTACGATATGATGCGTCCCACCTCAAAGTCCACAGGGGTAGCGATACATCTGTCACATGCACCAAGTACCACTCGAATGCTGTGTCAGACTTGATACGGATATTTTCATACCTGTTATCTCGCCGGTTAGT
>DWDV01001543.1:0-13025 GCA_018245615.1 Mimoniades ocyalus | reverse complement strand
GTAACATCACGCCTGTCATCCCCGAAGAGGTAGGCAGAGGAATGTAGAACACTCCCACGTTTCACCAGTAACGTTTATGTCCCATTATGGAATAGGTGGTGAGTCTATTGCCATACAACAGGCACATATCCAGACTACGAGCTACTATTAGAAAATCTAAATTAGAAAATTTAGTAGTGCCCGACCCGAGACTCGAACCAAGGACCTTCCGTTCGGCAGTCGCATTTGCAACCAACACGACCAACGAGGCATCTAATTCAAAGCACTTTATACATTTTATAAATTTGTAGTCAAGTTTACTTTCGATTTAGTTTTTAAATTAAAAAATCCTGTGCTAATAGCGCTAATACATATGTATGAAATCCACTATTATGTATAAGAAAAGTATGGCTTTTTAAACTTTGACCTCATTATTCTGCGTATATTTTTTATCTACGCCTAACACGACGTGTAAAAACTTGGCCGTCATTAACGTTACCCGTCATTTTGTAATATTTGTATATTTTGTCGGCGATTTTATGTGAATAATCATAAAAATGGCGAAATTGGTTGATATATACAACAGCGAAAAAGAGCCTGTAATTAAAAGGCGACAATTGCCTTTAGCTATTTACGAAAACCTTACAGTAAGTTGATTTCATATTTGACATTACCACAAACGTAGATTATAATTTCGAGATAGAAATTAGTCATGTGTTAAAGCTTATTACATTTTGTTGATAGTTTCGTTCAACTGGAGCCAAAGATAATATAGTCTGAAATTAAATACACAGAATTAGAATTACGCATTTGTTTTTATCGTTAGCGATGACATTTCCCAGGTGACCTTATTTTGTAAAAATATTTCGCCTTTGTCTCGACAACGAATTATCATTTGTGTGTTTACAGATGATAATGGACTTAAACACGATGGGCCTGATCTGCGACAACCCGCAAGTGAAGGGTCGTGAGTACGAAGAATTCATGCGCAAATATAGAATCCTCACCACTGACGAACTCAAAGCTGCTCTTAGAGTAGATGCCTCAGATATCTTTAACGTACTAAATCAAAGCATTCCATGTGTTGGCTGTCGAAGAAGGTATATTACAAACATTTTTATGTAATCACTGAACCTAATTTACATTCCACTTGCAACTTTAAACACTTTAAAAACCACTCTTGAAAACATAATAGCACAATTGAATATTGTTCAAAGTTAACTGATGCATTTATGATAGCTTCAATTATGAAAGTAAAACAAGCATTCAGTACTAAATAATGTTGGATATTGGGGTTTTATTTTAATTAGGAATGTTACAAGTAAATAAAAGAAGTAACATGGGTTATATCAGACTATTTTGAATACATGATGTAGATGTAGCTATCATCAATATTATTAAATTAATTATGTATGAATACCTATATTTTGCATTCACTATTAAGTATTGTATTGTTGTGGCTTAATGAGTGTTAGTATATCTCACAACCTAAAACACTTGTCATCTTATATTGAACACTTTTAACCCTTATAACATATTACATATAACATATAACTTATAACATATATTGGTGTGCATGACAACACTAAAAATGTTAATTTTGTCAACACTAAAAATTATGGAGGCTTGTTGTTCTGTGTCCGCATGACCCAAAAACTACTGTACAGATTTTGATATTTTTTTATATTTAATATAACACTGAGTCTTTATCTCCAAAAAATTTTTACTGTATTTTCTTTTAATTCTTTTAATTGTTTGAAGTTGTCTCAGCAGTTTTGAGATGAAAACATAATAAACACATTGAGTTAATTTGATTTTGTTGCTTTAGTACAAACAGTTTCCTAAAATTATATTAAAAAAAATGTAATCCCACACCTGTATCTCCCTGAAGAGGTAGACTTGTGTAGTACACTCTTAAGTTTGCTCACTTATGTTTCCATATGTATGTTATGTTTAAATATTATGCTACAATCATAAGTGTCTCATATGTAGTACAAATTATAAATTTCTCTATGATACATCCAATTATAATTGAATTAGTGAAACACAAGAGGCAGTTAACACCAAACTTAATACTACCTATCCACACTTACAAGATGTAAACATTTACATACATTGCTATGGAATTCGTTATACCCACCACATATTTCTACCTTTACCCTGGATTTAGTGGTAGAGAATGCCATTAGATATTAAATCTACTTTTGTAATTTAGGTATTAAATAATATTGACACTATAAAGACTGTTAGTTTGTTCAATTTGGGTATTTATTGTAGAATATAATATTTATATATAGTAGTGTTAGTATATATCATATGCGTAGTAGTGTTACTATAGTAAATATGATAGTGTTTAATTCCTAATAATGAGGTATGTAGATGAAGCCAGTCAGGTCTGTAAGAATAGAGATATTTGGGACTCAGTGCTTTCTGCCTGCTCAGTAAGGATTCTGGTGTGATTTTATAATAATAATTGTAATTCTTAACATGAGAGGCAAGTCTTTTTAGGTATTGTTTAACAAATTCAAATATCTATCTTAATGTAACTATGTAATTAATATCAGATAGAAATTGTATAATTAATTTACCATTTATTTTACATACAGGTTCTTATTTATTTGTGTCCCTGTGCCATTCAAGATGGAGCACTCTAATTATTGACAATAAAAAGGAAAGATGTTGACACCATATTACAGTATTACAACATTCACTGAGATAATTTAAAACACATCAATTTTATTAACTTATTTTTATTTATTTGTTTGTTTGTTTTTCAGTGTGGAAAGACTTTTTTATCAACTCTGCAAATCAGGACACCCTACACTAGATCCATTGATACTAACACCAGATGAGATTATAACTATTAGGGAAGATAAAGTGATACATTCACAGTCTCTTGCTACTTTGCTGAATGGTCACAGGTACACTTTCTATGTCTTCCATCTTTTGTCTCCACTATGATATAATCAGTTTTATCATGAATGTTTAATTATTGGTGTCTTACATGTTTTTGTACTATGTTTAGTTTTTAAAACATCAATTTTACGTTTTGTATCATTATTGCAGTACAGGCATTGAATGTTTAATTCTAAGCCAACCGAGGTGGAAAAAGTCACAGAGATGCACACTACATTCATTAGAAGCTGGCACTGCGCGAGGCTGGGGTGCAACTGGATCAACCTGTGGATTGGGATTGAGTGCATGGGGCTGGGGTGGAAGAGCAGCCTGGCGAGCTGCCTGGGACGCTATGAGAACCTCTGCCCGTGAACATGTCACCCTTGTCCATTTCAATACTCTTCATGATACACTTCACAACTACTTGAGGAAACATAGATTTTGTGCAGACTGCAAAACTAAGGTAATAATGTTTCTTATAAACATACTTTAACTGTGAAGATTATTCAACATGCAACAAATATGTCATGTGAAGAGATCTTTTTAATAATTACAATGATAACTTCACTTTAGTATTCACAGTTCAGGTCAGGTCACATTTCACAGCCCCAGTAATATAAATTCAGATATTACTTGTCTTAGGATTAACCTCTTTAGTACTATTGTAGTAAGCAATATACCAAAGTAGTTCTTGATTACCGTATATGATTAAAGGGTATTTAAGTTCATCACTTTTTTAAATTTAGAATAAACTTTAAAAGAGAATTATATGTTCTAATAAAACAGTTAATAAGATGTTCTGTCTTGTTGATCATGTTATGTCACATCAACAGATTAAGAGTAATTGAAACTATGAATTAACCATGGTTATAATTGATTTGAATAATATTGTGCCCGGTGTATGGCAATAGGCTCACCGCCTATTCCATAGTGTGACGTAAACTCTAAATGTAACTGGTGAAACATGGGAGTGTTCTACATTCCTCTGCCTACCTCTTCGGGGATTACAAGCGTGATGTTACGTTCTTGAATAATATTGTCTGGCAGCAGCCTTATTTCCATTAATTGATATGATTTTAATAGCACACAGATCTTAACGATGTTCACATATATTGAAAAAGTTTCTGCAAAAAATACAAGTATGCACTCTGCTAGATAATAGGACGATTAAAATTGTTATCCATCTTCCAATGCTGCCTTAGTAGTGTCAACTTCACAGTGTCAACAAATTGATTATGTAATAATTTTATCATGTTGATAAAATTTCAAATCCACATTTTAATCTTCAGTGTGCACTAAAACAGGTTTATGAAAAGAGACAATCTAAAACTTCCTCATCATTTGTTTCTTCTTGCTACTCATTGTGAATATTTTCATCCTAATCTTGATTGCATGTTGTATTTGAACATGAGATTTGTGGCAAGTTGGGAAAATTCAATTCTCATTATTGTACTCTGTTTGCTAAAATCTAATAATACTTCATAACTCTAGTGGGTATAACATTATTGTGCACTATGAATTGAAAGTAATTTGGTAATCAACCAGGAAAAACATAAGGCAGTCCTATGAAGAATTTCTATCTCTGTGAAGGTTATGGAAAGAATACACTTGTGATTGTCGAGGGGTAATTCCCATTGATTTTGCTTTTCATTAGACTATTATTACTCTTTGTTATGATGTTTAGTAGCATAATACCTTAACTTGCATTTAGATAGGTGAATGCAGCTGTATTCATGAGGCTCTGAAGATATGTACACATGTATACATGTATACACCTGTGTGTATGGGACCTGTAGTGACCACTTGTCATTAAGGACCTACATGTGTTCTTTTTACCTTGACAATGTAATAAAAAACATTTAACATCACACCTGTAATCCCTGAAGAGGTAGAGGAGTGTAGTAAACTTCCACAATCCACCATTTCTATCTTTTACTTTGTTACAAGACAGTAGTGCTCACAGTGTTGTTTTATTATGTTTGGAGTTGTTAACATCTGCACCTGTCCATATTATCAATTCTTATTGTAATTATGTGTTGATGTTATTCATTACATTACTTTTATGGTATAGTTTCATTTGATTTTATGACATATTCACTGTGGAATAACTTCAATTAGTGTTTGACTTTTGCTTAAATCTATTACAAAAAAATATTTCAGGTTCTAAGGGCTTATCAGTTGTTGGTGGAAGAGAAGGAACCGCAAAAGGAGAAAGGCTATGTAGGTGCACTATACGGTGGAATCAGAAGATGTTTAATGGATAAACACTTGCATTTGCAAGCAAAGACTGATTACATAGCACATCTCATAGCTCGGGCGGAGCCAGAGTTGTTGGGCAATCACCGTGAAAGACATGCAAAGACATTGGAAATAGCTCAGGAGGAGGTAAGAACATGGTTTTACTTTAAATCTTGCATTTGTGCACAAAAAAAGAACGAAATATCTCTCTGATGTCAAGCTGAGTAGAGCATCTCCACTGGTAGGTTAGTTGAGGACAACACATGTTAAGAATATAATTTTTTTTTTATGGACCATGAACTTAAAACCATAGTTTCCACTTCAGATCAAGTTTACATTGTACTTATCATCCTGGTAGCTAGACATACGGAATTTTCTAGCAGGTTATATGCCTGGGGATTGTATGTTTTCCATTTTATTTTAAATTATATCCCATTTAATTATACCTTAACACATTTTATGTGCTTTTAAAAATTGATGGATGTGTAAATTTTCGCCTACATTTGAGTAATGGCAATAATCTATTTACTTTTGTTTTAATTTAAATGTCCTTATTGATCAGGTTCTAATCTGCCTTGGGATATGTATATATGAACGCCTGCAACGCATTTCCTTGCGACTGCGCGAGGAAGAGGGCACGTGCCAGACGCTGGCGGCGGTGACCGTGGAGGCGCTCTATCGGAAATTTGAAACGGCTGTTGAAATGAAAAGTGGCGTGTCCAAACTGCAGTTACTGTACGATGAAATAACTCAAGAGGAATTCTCGCGTCAGCAGAGAAAGGAACAGAAGAAATTAAAGAGGCGCAAGAAGAAAGAACGTCAAACCGTCGAAATTAAGTGCAAGGTGATGTATCAAAGACATTTTACCCATACATATTACATATTGTTTGTAAATATCCATTGACAATAATGTTAATTTTATTGATAATGTAAGTTCGGTTGTAAAGGGGCTGTTTAATGCCATTTAGAACTGCACTTGTATTGCCACGGAGTAACCCTCGTTGAAATCAGACACATATATTTTAGTATGTATATGTTACCACGCAACATTCGATGTATTGCGGGTTGGTTTGCAAGGGATAAAACTAGCTTCGTCCATGTATAGAACTATAGATAATATCGGTAGACAATTTTTATTCCTGCTGTGTTGAATGTTCACGTCTTACTCTTACCTCCTTGTCGTAAATTCGGTGATTTAACTACACCGGCGCCTGTCGTTGTACTAAATTCACGAAGTGGTGACAACGACAAAGTTTTGTTTTATTGAAGAAAAAACGTTACGTCATGCACGTAGTCCCCGAAGAGGTTGGTAGAGATGTGTAGTATTCATACTACCACTATTCAACAGTTACGTTCACATCCCGTTATGGAATGGGTGGTGAGCCTATTGTCATACGCTGGCCACATATTCTGACTGCGAGCCACTACTAGGAATTTCAAGGTTCAAAACGTAAAAAACCTAAGCCGGAGTTCAAATCCAGGACCTCGTGATTAGTAGTCGCAGTTGCAACCACTGGAACAACAAAGCAGATTCGTTGTAGATTTTCGTTTATTCGAATATGAAACCAGGCTCTTCTATTTTTTGTTTGTTAATTAATATTACTCGCCTCAAGTACTCTGTGCCTGATTTATGTATTAAGATAACTGGAGCATAAAGGTTAACAGCCGCGTGTTCTCCATTTTATTATGTTTTAGTTAACTCAGTTTTCTAGCCCAAGTTCCAGTGGCCGGAATATGTACTTCATGACTGTACAAAGTAGCACATATTTAAGACATTCCAGCTCAGAGTCTCATACCTAAAATTGTTGTACTACAGTTTTCAGTAAGATTTCCAGCAATGTGTATGTATGAAAACAGTGACGAATGTATAAGAAGCGCGGCAGGTCTGTAAGGATAGAGATATTTGACACTGTGCTCTCTGCCTACCCTGTAAGGGACCTGGCGTAAAGATATTTATTCATGTATTTCCAGCAAAAGGGCAATTTTTATAACACTTTTACCTTACCTATAATAGGTATATATATGCATAATTACGATTGTTATCAATATGGTTGATGTTTCTCATAGAAATTACGTCGAATTTTATTTAACATCTGTTCATCACAGGAGGCTGATTCGGAGGAACCAGAAGAAAAATGTCAGTGCGAGGAATGTTTATTAGAAGAACGAGACACACCAACCGATCTAATGTCGCCGAGAGAATACAACATCAGCCATTGTTACGAGGAAACTAACGAAGACAGTTGTCAATCGTGTCAGGAAGATTACACTAAGCGCCGTTCGCCTAAAAAATTGGATAAGACTCGAGTTAAAAATGGAAACCTTTCACCCAATGAACATTCTCAAGACTGTGGATATTCATCCGGAAACAATGGTGGTTGCTGTGAAACTTTGTCAGGTTCCTCGTCCCTAATGAGCTCCCCAGAAGGATCAGAAGTAGCTTGTTCTGAAGGATTCTGTAATCACGAACGGGGTGACTGTTTAGACATGACCAAAAATGATAAGATGTTATGTACAGGTTTCACACTTTCATTACAGGAAATGTTGGTAAGATGTATATTAATAATTTTTGGCTTAGTAACACATTTACATAAAATATTGGAATTAAATGTGGAACAAAATTTCTCAACAGGATACGTGTACATCAGACGAAGAACAAGACACCTGTTATATTCCTATAGAAGAAGTAATGGAGTTTAAATCCAGGAGAAATATAACAGAGAAAAGACAAGAATTGAGACAAAATTTACGCCAGAAATTTGCTCAGCTCTGCGTGAGCACACCTCAATCTATGGTACTGCAAAAGCAAGACAAAGAGCCAGTGTAATAGTTGCAAGCTGCCATAACATTCTAACTGCACATAAAATGTAACAGCAGTTTTACATTATGATGGCACAATCCTATAATCACTTTTGAGTCAGTAGGCAAAATGTTATTTGAATGGCAATAACCAACAATCACTATGTTAGCATTCTGAATATTTATCTAGAGGTTTCATAGTTGCAATATTAAGAATATTGATTGCATGTTATTTATGCATGACAATATAATATAAACCAATAATTTTCAAGACTTGAAAATCCTAAATGATTAGCATGTGTTCTGGATATTTCTTGTCAATATTTACACTATAAATTCATAATGTATTGTTTATGGATATGGTACATCCAAATGTTATATACAAAACGATATTGATTAAAAGTTGTTACAGTTTTTGGGTGCTTATAGTATATACTCAATTTATGTAATAACATACAAGCAATAATATTAAGATGTAACAGGTGCAAGTTAAATGATTCCAACTGTTATATGATGTTCAATAATTGACTGGATAAAACCAGCATTTAACAGATATTTACTATTTAAAATATTAGAGAGCTTTGTAATGAAATATAGTAGAATTTTTGATCAAATAATTTTATTTCAATGCTTATATGTAAATCAATATGATGTGGTACACAATGGTTTAATTTTCGCTGTTTACGGAAAAGCTTAAATCAGCATGACTGGGAGTTACCCTAGCAGTTTGGCTATTGTTATAAGCGAAAACATTTGTAACTCAGTTTTAAATATACTATAATGCAATGATAATAGCAGATTCATTTACTGAACACCCTTTTTGATTAATCTTATGTAAAATATATTTATTTACATATATAGGAACACTATACTTGAGCAATACATAAAGTTGCATTTGTACCACCAAATCCAAAAGAATTTTTTAATGCTATCCTCTTATCAACTTTCCACACTCTTGGAATTCCTGCAACATAGTTACAGTCATCAATTGGATCATCTAAGTTTATTGTCGCTGGAATAATTCCATGGTGACAAGCTAACACAGTGAACACAGCTTCTAAATTTCCCGCTGCACCTAACAAGTGACCATGGGCACCTTTTGTTGAAGATATTGAAACATAACTACTGTGATCTCCAAAAAGGTTTTTTATTGCAGTTGCTTCAACACCATCGCCAACAGGAGTTGATGTGGCATGGGCATTAATATATGTTATCTTTGTTTTGTCAATTTCAGCATCACATAATGCTCGGTTCATTGATAGAATAGCTCCACTACCATCTTCCTTAGGAGCTGTTATATGTGAGGCATCTCCTGATAAACCATAGCCTAATATTTCTGCATACATTTTTGCATTTCTCTTTACAGCATGTTCATATTCTTCCAATATAAGCACTGCTGCCCCTTCACCCATAACAAAACCTTCTCGTTGTTTATCAAAGGGTCTAGATGCTTTGGATGGTTCATCATTGAATGATGTGCTTAATGCTCGTAATCTACAGAATCCAGCAATAGCAAGTGGACTGATGCAGGCTTCAGCCCCCCGCAAACCATTACATCTGCATCCCCATTCCTTATAAACCTGGAAGCATCACCTATAGAATGTGCTCCAGTTGCACATGCTGTAGAGACGGAATGATTTGGTCCTCTAAAACCATACTTTATACTTATATGACCAGCTGCCATATTTGGTAGAATTCTAGGCACAAAAAACGGGCTCACTTTATTATAACCTGAGTTTAAAGCATTATTTGTGTCACAAACATCTTTTAAATCGATCATTCCCATGCCTAATGCAACACCAGTCATTTCTTTATCTTCATCCATTGTAGGCAACCAATTAGCATCGTTTAAAGCTTCAGCAGTCGCGACTAGGGCCAAGCAGGTAGCTGGAGCCATAGTCTTTAAGTTTGATTTGGATAGTACTTTAATCAATTCATCATCATTGTCCATAGGTATAAGGCCTGCTATTTTACAAGGTAGCTTAGAATATCCTTCGCCTTTCAGTTGAACTATACCACAATTTCCTTTCAATAGATTTTGCCACACTAACTCAATGCCTCTGCCTAAGGGAGATACTACTCCAAGGCCAGTTACAACGACTCTTCGTCGTTTGAAGGATCTACTACAATGTCTAATTTGGCTGAAGTATTTCATCTTAACTACAATAAACAATCATTTGTAGTACATGTGTCAAAATTATAACAGAAATAAACAACTTCGTCGAATTACAAAAATTGTTCTTGGTTATCTCATGACCAAAATAAGTGTCATTAACTGACAATGACTTAATCTTACTGACATTGATAGTTTGACTAGTCTCAATTTGACTTATTTGACTGTGATTAGATAAAGAAAAGTTAGATTATGAAAATTATATATAGGTATGACATACCTATGTGAAGCATTTGCTAATACTCTATTTTTATATAACCCTTTTTTTCCACTGAATAACTGAATATTCATTGATAAAAAAAGTGACGTAAACGATATTGTCAGTATTTAAATAAGAATTTAGTTATAACTGAATGTGGACGCTGTAAAGCGATCTTTTCGTATCTCTTTTTTTTGTAATGTTAATGGCCTGGATACAAGTCTTTTAAGCCATTTTCGTATGTCGAAAAAGAGCGAACATGAGTTATATACATCATTCGAATCAGAAAAATACTGCATCGAATTATATAATCGATACGACAACATCAGTTCCCAGTAGTCTTGGGCCTAGTCGGTCACCAATGAGAGTGCTCAATTTAGTTCACAATCCAATGGCGAACTAGTTCAATCTTTTAGTTCATTAGTTCTTTTTTGGAAAAATTTTAGTAAAAATAAAAAAATTAAGGAAAAATATATTTATGACTGTTGCAAGTTCTGTTTATTTTTATTTAAAAACACAAAGAATTGCATTAAAAGTTCACACTTTTATTTATATGACAAGATTTTTTATTCATTTAATAATTAAAAAATTAAATCATTTATAGTAAAAATTATAGTCAACATTCAGTCTTTTTCCTGGTATAAAACGTTACCATATTCCTATTACAATCAATAAAAAGTACCATATAAAGCAGTACCATAATATAAGAAACATTCCACGGATAGACAACGAATTACGTCAAATAGTTATTAATTCATTAGTTCAAAACAATGACTTAGAGACCGTTATTACATGTGGATGTGGACTTGTTTAGTATCGATATCGAAATATCAAGGCGCGCACAGTAAAAGTAAAGGTGGTGGAACTGTACTTTACTAAATTTAAAGAGAGAAACGAGTACCAAATTACTTCTCTATATCTCTCTATCGATGAGACGACTTTTAGTGTGGCTCGCCTACTCTACGTATATAATACGTAAGTTCACGCCTGAATCTCCCGACAGAGGAATGTAGTTCACTCCCACGTTTCACCCAGTCCAGTTAATCCAGTTATGTTTACGTCCCACTATGGAATAGGTGGTGAGCTTATTGCCATACATCGGACACATTTCTTGACGCCGAGCTACTACTAGAAAATTTAAATTAGAAAAATCTGATCGTGCCTAACTCGGAATTCAAGCGCTAGGGTAGTCCCGATTGCAAGTTGCAACCAATTACAAACAACGAGGCAGTCAGGTTAATAATACATCTATGGTTATTCTCGTTATTCTAGTATAACTTCTGTATTTATTGTTGTCATAGTAATGTCAGTGCCTATGACACCAATGACAAATTATAAAATCAATAAATAGTGTTCATTATTGATCATTCTCAAAACACGATGCACAATTAATAGAAAGATTTAATCAAAATGAGTCTACGTTCTTTTATTAGAAATAATTTTAAAATAATTGTTACAGTTGCAGTAACTATTGTGGCAGTATTAGGTCGTAAATATCTTTCTTACTTTAGCTTTTTTCAAGAAGAAATCGCTGCAACTCAGATATCCCCGCTTCCATTATTTTCACAAGATCAATTAAAAAAATACAATGGAATAATAACAAACAAGTTGCATTTGGCTGTAATGGGAATCATATTTGATGTTTCAAAACGTCCTCAACATTATGGAAAAGGAGCACCCTATCATTTTTTTGTAGGTATGTTTATAAAACCTATCCTAATTTAGTGATTAATTTTAATATATCAGTTTCATGATTGTGTTTATTTAGCAATATTTTATCATTCAGAATTGTATGAAGTTTATTATTAGCGCAGTGTGTTAAGCATACTTCTATCAATCTTGGTCCTATAAGAAAAATGGTAAAAGTAGTATTTATTACTACTTACATGATTTTAAAATTTTACTGTATTCTGCCTATACTGTAGGAGACCTGGCATAATAACATTATTATTAATGTACAAATTTACGGTAATGACATTATTAATAATGTACATTTAAATATACAAATTTTAATAATGACATTTATTATTTTGTTAATTTCCAATAACAATAAACGTTTACAAAATAGATAAATATGAAGTTGATAAATTAGTTACTTATCAAAATTATTGACATTAAAAGCATAAAAAGAAGTTTAAAATTAAAGTTAGCATCAAATTAAGATTGAAAGTTTGCAAATATGTCATACATTTGTTAGATTGTAATATAATTATGTGGTAGCTATAAAAAAATGTTAATTGTCTCTAGGAAGAGATGGTTCAAGAGGTCTAGTGACAGGCAACTTCAAAGATGAAAGTGAAGATAAGGATCATGTATTAAACTTGACATGCAAGGATTTATTTATTATTTTGGACTGGCGGAAAACTTTTTCAGAAACATATCCTGTTGTTGGTATGTGAATTTTGTATCTGTAAAATATAAAGCAGATTCGAATTTTAAACAGATATAAGTTATTGTAAATTGAATATTTATACACATACATTTGAACCCTATCTTGAAAAAATAAAGCCTTAGACACATGTGCTTGTAAAAGGCAGAGTTTAAACATGGCTGCCTTGTCAGTCAAGTAGTTGCAAAGATAACTGCCAATCAACGAGTTCCTGGGTCAAATCTCAGGTAGAGTACCATTGGATTTTTCTAGTAGTTGCTAGGAGACTGGATTTGTGTCCAGTGTATGGCAATATCTCCCATTCCCATTCTTCTTTATTATTCTGTGATGGGACATAAATATAACTGGTCCCT
>DWDV01001542.1:0-13029 GCA_018245615.1 Mimoniades ocyalus | reverse complement strand
ATATACGCAAAGTGGCTGGCAGCGGTTGGAAGCGAAGAGCTGAAGATTGAGCACAGTAGCGTGCTAAATGAGAGACCTATGGCCAGCAGTGGACGGGAATGATTGATTGATGACGGGAATAGGCTGATGATAATGATGATGTTATGAAATAAAGTTTTATTATTATTATATTATTATTATTATGATGATCTGCGATTGAACTTCATACAGTGGGCATGAATGTATTAAGCTCAATAATTTAAACTTCAATATATAACTTAGTGCTAATTTACTTATCTGTTAACACATTTTCTCTCGCATATTAAAACGCCTTTAATTTTTAATTAAACATTTTGCATGAGCTACAACTTGGATTTCTGTTTAATGCTTACAAGCCATCTAGTGACATTTATATAAACTAATACAATTTTGTGTGTATATATTCATTACAAGATGTCGCCAAAAATGAATATAATAAAAACGTGATATTAGAATTTAATTTTACAGGTTTTATATTGTTTATAAAAAGAAAAAAATATGTAAATTATGTAACATTTAATGATATATATCTGTTAAATTAAATGTATTGCATTATACATAACAGATAAGTATTTTATATATGTGCTACTGCAATAACAGTAATGAGGAAAGCAAATGTCATTCGTATTTGAAGTTTGAACTGAAATCTTATTAGATGTCGAAAATCTTTAGTACATAAAAATAGTAAATTATTGTTAATGTTATTTATTTTTTCAAATAGCGATGTCGCTTTCACGTATGTCTTTACTGAAATCCTTGTTTAGAATAGAAAATTATGCTCTTCGTAAATGTTATTCTCAATATAGTGTAAATTTGTCAGACCCGGCTGTGCAGACATACCTCAAATATTTAATGCTAGAACACGACAAACTCAACGACAAACCACGCAAGACATTAGAAGAAACTAGGCGCCTTCATGAGATAAAGCCCATTGTAAATGTATTAGAGCAGAGAATTACACTATACGATAGTATAGAGTCACTTAAGGAGTTAAATAAAAGGGATGGCGAAGACAACGAAATGAAAAAAATGATTAAGGAGGAAGCTAAAATATACTTAAAGCACATCAAGGAAATTGATGGCGATTTACAGTCTATCTTGCTAGAACCATATTTAACGATTGGAGGTGTTCTACTGGAAGTGACAGCAGGAGCAGGGGGCCAAGAAGCCATGTTGTTCGCGCGTGAACTGTTCGATCTCTATAAGTCTTACGCTAAATACAAAAATTGGGAAGTTGACATAGCTTCAGTGGAAGAGTCAGATCTTGGAGGTGTGAGAAAGGCTTCAATGCTGTTACAAGGTTTGGGTGTACCAGAGCTGATGAGAATGGAAGCTGGTGTGCATCGGGTACAGAGGATTCCAGCAACGGAAAAAGGTGGACGTATACACACCAGCACAGTGTCAGTAGCTATTCTACCTCAACCAACTGAAATAGAATTGGATATCCCTGAACGGGACATCAGTATAGAAACAAAAAGAGCAAGTGGTGCGGGTGGTCAACATGTTAATACTACAGATAGTGCTGTCCGTATCACACACTTACCTACTGGCACTGCTGTAGAATGTCAAGAAGGGAGATCACAAGTCAAGAACAAGCAGATAGCATTGCAGAAACTAAGGACTCTTCTGTTACAGAAACAACAAGATGAGCAATCATCTATAATCAACAGTGAAAGGAGAGCACAGGTGAATTTTTCAGTATTATTATTTGTAATTAACTAGAAATATTAAATGTTACATAACATCACATCTGCAATCCCTGAAGAGTTAGGCAGAGGAGTTGTATATTCACACTAGACCACAAATAGAAATATTAAAAACTTGTTAAACTAATACAGTAATATACTTCAGCTTCATCATTAATCCTTTTATTGTTCCACTCCAATCCACTCCACATACTGGTCTACTTCCACTACAGAAAATATAATGTCGAAAGTCTACACAATTTGTTGTCAGGACCAACTGCATGATAGAGAATGCAGTGAGGTATGAAAGGTTTTCTCTTTATGTTTTCCCTCATTGTTATAATATATTTATTTAAAGTGCCTTAAAAATAAGGATTTTCATAAAATACATCTAGAGAGCTTCTAAATGTACATTGCCCAGTTGTTCCTGGTTCTTATTTTTTATTACAATGTTTAAGTATTGTTGGTCCATGTGTTCACAGAGACAACTAAACAAATCCTCATGATTGACGATGCATCTGTAATCAACATTAATTACCTCGAATTACCAAATTACCATTATTTACTGTAATATTGATTAGTAATACAGATAAATACTGACTACATACATTAATGATACCAAAACTCCTACTTCTGCATTCCTGTTACCAATGTATACTAAAAACTTATATCTTTATCAACCCTTAATATCAACGAACCTAGATATCACACTAGACTAGACATTCCTAACAAGTCTGTTCTAATTGTCTTATTTGGAGTCAATTGTAGATGTCTGCGGGTACCAATATCCTTTCCTGATATTCAAGTACTTATTTGCTACACCATTAAATTTAAAACAATAATTTACGTAATTATATATTGAATTGTTGTAGTAAAGAATGTATTTATGTATTTTCAGATTGGTTCCAGCAACAGAAATGAAAAAATAAGGACCTACAACTATCCACAAGATCGCGTGACCGAACACCGGGAAGGAGGTATCACAGTGCCCAGTTTGAAGATTTTCATGCAAGAGGGTGAGCGATTAGAACAATTGCAAGAGTCACTGCTGAGACACCAAAGGTATCAGATACTTATGAGTGAGATAACTGACTATGTAAATAGGACCAAGACAGACTCCAATAATTAGCATTAGCAAGACATAATTGAAACACTTTTTTATGCAACAACATTTCTATGTGAATCTACTGATAATAATTCATGTATTTAACAATTGTGGTAGCAAATAAAACATGTTAGTACAAGAAATAATTTATTTTAACCAATTAAATAATCACATTAAAAATGAAAATGTAGTTTACATTTAGATATAGACAGGATTGAATGACAGATATTCAAAATTCTAGATTCTATAAATATTAAACACTAAGAAATATGTATCTTAGGTTTGATTAAAGTTAACAAATGCTCCCAAGATAACAAAATTATTTGGAGACATATAAATTCATAGAGGCTTAAAACAATATTCCATCCTGGTCTTATGTGATTTGAATCACTGGGACGGAGTGTTGACCAACCATGATCATATATGACATTTTGGATTGATCACATAAATTTCAATACTTAAATATTTATTAACATCAATAAATTAATTAATTTGGCAAATCAGTAAATAAGTATTGTGGATTACTACTATTCACTTATTAATCTGTGTAAATAACATGTCATAATATGAAAAATAATTTAAATATATGTATTTAACAATATTACATTAAACTTTATACCACAAATAATGGACTGATATGGTAAATGAACATTGCCTAGTAAGGTAACATTAAGGAGGCTATAATGATATGTGGTACTGACATGTAATTGTTTTATAAACACTTCAAAACAGTATTTAAACATAATGGAATATTGTAATCTGTACCAGCATTAAATTGTATTTCATGAAATCTATATAATTTGATTTAGTTATAAATTTCAGAATACTATCGAAACTTGCATATTTTTGACGTTCACCCCTTTTGTTCTTCAGTGTTTATCATATTATAAAGTATCGAAATATAGTCATAACACTCAACATTATCCAAATCTTGGTTTGTACTAAACTGCCTCGTCCACACATGTCGATGTTACTCTCCTAGAATTACAAAAACGGATTTAAGGACATTGCTCGATGTTTTTTTTTAATTATACAAATATAATTAAAATTATTAAAAATCTATTGTATTCAATGCAGGTATAGTATTTGAAAATATTAGTTTTTGTAAATATATGAGTACAATTAATATACACAGGTGATTTGTGTTCAATACAAATCAAGCGCAATTATATCAGCCTTTAATATTTTATTTAGAAGCTCTTAAAATGAGGGTAAGATTATGAAACCTTTTTCAAGCTTCATAATTTTTTTGTATTTATAACCTACGGTAACTAATTCGACTTCATTCTAAGTAATAAAATCTATGAATGGCTTCATATGTGAACTTTAATTACCAAACTTGTAAATGTGAAGTGCTCTCTGATATCTTTTGACACCGAAATGTTGTTATTTTCTTTGGACGTTTTGAAAGTCAACCTCAATAATATGGTTGCTACAGATGGAACGAATATCGACGCTTCTCACCTCAGTATGGTTGCGAATGCAGGAAGTCGGTTGCTTCCTGTAAAGTGGATGCATATGTTTCAAGCAGGGCAAGGACTCGTTATATTGCACCTCTGTCGCCTGTATAGGTATTATTGGCACGTCGGGAGCTGGACACAATCCGTTCACCACCACCAGGATCATGTTCGTGTAATTCACCAGCTGCACGTAGAACGGTCTGTCGCAAGCCTTCAAAGGTCTGTTCAGCTTCTCATCGACGTTCTTGTAGTCCAACTGATAGAGGAACATTTCGCGGTCGCAAGGCGTCGGTCGCGTTCTATTTATGAGGACGAGTTTTTCGAAATCCCTTTCAATTATCCGCGTGGTGTGAGGCTTGGTATCCGACATATCGTCCGTGTCCTCGTCGTTCTCATAGGTCTGGTATGCTACTGACCAATAAATGGAAGATTAGAAGAATGTTACTGATAAGTGACATCATGCAAATTGATGGTATTTACGTATGATTTGATTCCGTCAGATTTGAAATTTCTAGAATGTTTACACGACTGCGGGGTTGCGTGGACCAATTACTTACATGTGACAAAAGTATGATAAGCGTAAAGGGTAAAATGTGAACACGAGCATTTCAACTGTACATATTATTTACATAAAGAAAATGTTTAATAAATAAAATTTCAATTGGACGATCTTGACTTAATCGCAGTCAACTAACTGAATATGCACACCGACAATCATGCTTTAGATTATTAATAAACGGAAAATATTCAGTACAGCGTTAAGCGAAGGCGTATTTTATATTATTAAATTAAAATTGTTATAAGTACACGAAATACCAACCAGTTATTATCTTCGCGAAGCTAACCTATTCAAAGTATCGTCACCAGAGTTTATGAAATCGAATATTATTAAATAATGCAATTAAGTGGTATTGATGTCGAGAGCCCGCAGAAGCACCAACATTAGCACACAGGCAAATAGGTAATTTGAACGGAAACACATCAAAAAAATCATGCAAAAAATATTTTTTCCCATCGCCCCTATACATGAGCTCCATCAGGGTACATAATAATATGTATGTACTGGTATTTTTAATTTCTTACAATATCCTCCATTAAAAACGAAAAGTAAATGAAATGATTAATATTCGTTCGTTGAATAAATGGACTATGCCATGCACATTCCTCAATAATTTTTTTACTACAAATTAAAGATTCTGAAAATATTAGCACAGAGTGGAAAGTTCCAGAAGTGCCAAAAGTCGACACGCGCTACTGTGCTCTCTATCAACTCACCGGTGGGTGTAACATACTCTGAAAACAAGATGGAGTCGTTACTACTAACAAAAAGAGTTCATCTAACTCCAATCGATGACTCCATGAATTTTTTTTTGATATTTCTAGATCCAATATACACCAGCTATTCCTCGACGTCGTGGAGCGCACATGCATTAAGATTTTCTCACGTAATAGAGAAGTAGACATACGAACATTGCATTATTTTAGTACTTGCGGTTAATTTAGTATTACAAGTAGGCAGAGGACATCCGAGTAACATAAATGTATCTTAGGTATTCACTTATTCTGCCTCAAAGGCTTTGATAAGATTGAAAGACAGTACTGCATTGACCACCTTCTTAAAGTACATAAATTATTTTGTTGTTTAATTGGCTATTTGGATACGAACATGTTAGATACATTTATTAACAGTTAGTCTGGATGTGAAAAGTTCTTTTGACATGCAATGAATTGTAGCACGCTTTTCTAGCACATAGAATTGTATAGTTTTAACACTTTGCAGTATTCGTTGTGATGCAAAATTGCACAGATCATGCTGACAATGCGCAAGAGCAACATCAATTTTGCAAGTACCTAACACTTAAAACAAAAACATCAATTACAGATTAAGTGTCGAATAGAATATCGTTTATTGCATTAAGACGAAGAAATTATGTTACATTTCTATTAGCAGGCTGTTTAAGAAATACCTTCATAGTAGGCGTCACTGGACTGTTGAGCTAATCCGAGTGTTATAGAGTTATATACCCAAAAGGTCGTAGCTATGAACCAAGCCATGATTAGACGCAGATTCTCCAATGGCTGTAAATAAATAACGGTAAAAATATGAACATTTTGTATCATTACGTTTAAAATATTTTTAAGTTATAACAAAATGTACTCACTATTGAAAAATGTTATACATATTTAACAATATAAAATATGTGTGGGTAGTTCCTAAAAGTGAGTGGCAACTTTAACCAAAACAAAAAAAAAATGCACTTTAATTTAAATATGGAAGCAGATAGAAAATTGACAATCAAAATACATACAGTAAGTAACATCGAAGCTGGGTTTGTGGTTTTCTTCTCTCGGAAGCACACTGCCTGATAGTCTACAATATGTATTGGCTTGTACACCTCATCCTCGATGAGTTTCGTCATTATGTCCGGCCTAATCTAAAAGCGTAATACACACGTAGAATTCCCATCAGTGAACAGACTAAGAGACTAGCTCCTGATGTACATTATCCAATTTCCATACCTTTCCAAAAAACTGTCCGGTTTGGTCTGAACTTTTGCTCACAATTATCCAGCCGTTGTTATCTACCAAATAACAATCCCATTCCTCGGCGTCACACTCCCTGTTGTGCTCGCACTGAAACGGAGCCAAGACGTTAATATTTTAAATAATTGTAATATTATTTCTCATAGCACCGTTCCTTAATTTATTTCTTTCATCGTTTTTGCTTATAATCCCTTTATTTTATTGCTTCCGTTCATTTTGCTCTCCCTCAAGCGATACACATTGAGTGGATAAAAAAAACATATGTTGCTCTGAAGAAAAGACATTTCGCACTCACTTATGTACCAATCTGTTTGGCGTTAATTTTTGTCATGGTCAAACATAACTGGCGATAACTATTGAGTATTTTCTTTAATAAATAATATATGGCAATATTTATACAAAACGGTTTTTACGACGTCACCCACCGTGCACGTAATATTTTCGAACCATTCGCGGAGACGTTCGTGCTTGAACTGGAAGCCGACGACGGCGGCCGGCGCCTTCCTGTGCCCGTCGCCGCGGAACAGCGCGTGCGCCGCCGTCACCGCGGCCGCCGACGCGTTGGCCGGCGCCTTGTCGGCGCTCAGCTCCACGCTGTACACGTAGCTCAGCGGGTCCACGTAGTGGTGTTCCACCGCTCGACGGTACCACACCTCGTCGATGGCGCGCGGGTACTGCTTGCCAAATTCTGCCCTGTTTGGAAAAATATATGAATATGGTATCTACTCGTATATGGCAATAGATTCACCATCTATTCCAAGGTGGGACGCAAACATAACTCTGTCTACATCTTCGGGGATTACAGGCGTGATGTTAAGTTATGTCTTTTCTTAAATATTATACACAGATCTTGGGACGACGCTATATCTACTTATTCCTTTATTAACTGTACCTACCATTTTCTTTGTATTAGGTTATATAATACCTTACATAACCTAATACGAAGATATTGCTTAAAATTAAATTCAACTATTGAACCGCCCGTCCAACAAACTATTAGTGAGAGTTATTTACAATTTCACTTACTTATCGCTATCGTGTTCCTTCGGAGGGTGCGTCTGCCAGCGTGTGAGTCCGCTGTATGTCGCAAGGTATGCCACGATGTAGCCGAACCGTTGAATGAATTCAGCCCTACAATCAAAACGGTTAATAAAGTTATGCTTGACTAGACTATGAGACTGTACAGTTAAATTACAACATACTATTTGAATTGCCTGAATCGCTTCTCAGAAATATTAAGTCAAATGATAAAATATAATTCAAATATATGATAGTACTAAATTTCTCGTAAGAGCTCGGAGTGTGGATTTGTGTGTTGAATGTATGGCAATAGTCTCACCCCCCGGTACCAACCATAGTGGGACGTAATCGTAAATGGTGAAACGTGGGAATGAACTATGCACCTCTGCCTACCTACTCGACAATTACAGGCGTGATACTACTTTAAAATATACGGTAATGTAAATGACATCAATTTAATGTCAATAGAATAAAAAACTAAGTGTATTCAAAAGTACTCAACTGTCGAATCATTACCATTTGCAATAGATAACAGATTCTTTTCTAATATTTCTGGAATCTATATCAAACATTTCAATCTTCCTTTGCCTATCTTAGAAGACTAAGGATTTTGTTAAAACTCTACTATCATTCTGATAAGTGAACTCGTTTGATAAATTAATTCATTTAAACGTAGGTACATCGTTTCGTTTGTTATCAAAATTTATGAAGTACAACAAGATATATCTTCAGTTTTAAATAATAACTTACTTCAGGCCTCGGCTGCACATGATACTTATTCAAAAACTACTTATTACACACTTACTTTCCTTGGCTGCGTCTCTAAGAATAGCGAACTTGGAACAAGTTCAAGCTGATTCCAAATTCAAATATAGCTATAGAATATTTTTAACGTCATTAATTGCTGTTACTTTATATTTTGAATTTGTACCACCAAAGTAAAAACAATTTTAAAATGATTCCAAAAGTTATATTCTAAAACTATATTGAATCATATCAGTAGCTTTACGAATTACCTAAGACGTGTATTTATGTCTACAATCATTAAATATGGTACATTTAGTATTAAATATATCAGTACAGATATTATATTCACAACATTTATATTGTCTTACAACGATCGAATTTACTACACAAGACGTTAGGTACTAGGTCTTCAAGACTGGGCATACATTCTAATTCACAAACTATGAAGCGGTGATTTTGATAAAATCACAGGCGAACAGCTTATGCTCATTTTTAAATAAACGCAAATAACTTGAAGTTAGCACCTTGACGTAGTAACTTTGGATCGTGTGAGTATCTATTTCAAGAACACATAGTAGGTACCTATATAATATACTTGTATACGCACACCTGTACCACAACGGCTAACATATTATTATATTTTTGAAGTATACAGTAAATATAACACGGTATTAATAGGTATATCATGCATATTCGTTCTGTGTATACTTTACCTCGGCAGTAATCCAATCACTTTTGTCAATGGGCTATCCAGGCGGATGTTAAAATAAATTTATGTGCACAGTGAGTAAACGTGTGAATCATCCTTACATATAGATATCATGTTTTGTTTGTAGGTATATTGATTGTTGTCCTAGCGATGTTAATGTAAAAATATGCTTAAAATTAAAATACATTTTACTATAAAACTTGGTAATTTATATTCAAGTGATTTTATGTAGAAATATTATTTTGGGAAAATTGTAAGTACCTAATAATCTTTGTAAAATTTGTCTTGGCAGGAAATATGTTGCAGAATGGACAAAATCAATTTCAATGCTGTTCGTTTCTAAATTCAAACAGGGGTGTTATCAAAAATGTTTTTCCATAATTCGTAATTATGACAATGTTCTATCGTGACCGTATTATAATGTTGAAGTTGATATATTCATTGCGTATTTCATTTATAAACAGTGTTAAACATAAAACAATATTGAATCAAACACATTCTATGAATATCTTATAGGTTTTCATCGAAAAAAAAAATGCATTGAAAAGAGTTTTTGTCTGGGCAATATTGTTGACTATGGCCAGTAAAATCGTTATTTATATTAATAAACGATACCTAACAATTCGTGGTATAATCACGTGGTGAAATGAATGTTTGCACAAATACGCCAAACACTTACGCCTTATCATCAGATGCGGATTCGGATATGCTCTTGTTGAACCAAGCTGTGTTCCTGGCGTCGTTCACAAACGCCTGCATCAGTCCGTGATCGCCTGTGATTCATTACAAATTAATTTTAATAATTAAATACTTACTCTTAATAATTAAATACTCTTTTTTACTCTATTGAATGGCTATAGGCTTACCACCTATTCCACAGTGGGACGTAAACGTGGCCGGCAAAACATGATAGTGTAGGTACTACACACTGCCTACCTCTTCGGGAACTATAGGAGTTCTATAACGTTTACTCTTTTTTGAAAAACAACATTTGCAATTTAAGAGTCACAGAGTCGAGATGCCTCAGATGCGCAGGTAATAAAATCCTGTAGATGGGATTCATAGATTATTTACGCCTCTTTACATTTCGATTCCGAAACTTAAATGTTTGTTTTTATTTTCTCTTTGAGATAAGTCACATAAACAGTTACGCTAAGGTGTACACTCGGCTGGTAACAGTAACACCGCATAGTACGACTAGGCTACTACGTAATTCCAGTCGCTGCCAAAATCAGATATAATTCTGTGTGGACAACGCTACCAGTACTAAATAGCACTAAAATCCTGAGCCCTCGCCAGCGTAAAGTTACAGACTGATATCCTAATAACGTGATACGAAATGAGTTGTTTGTAAATGTTAATATTTCTTAGTTACACTTACAATAGTACTCATTTCGTGGTATGCTGTTTGCAGCTTTTCCTCTTTCCCTATTCTCGGCAGTTCCTGAAACAAACGTAATTTCATATTTTATTTATTCCTCTGGTAACACGACTGCCGATCGAGAGGCCTTGGGTTCGAATCTCGGATCGGGTACTATTGCATTCACTAACTTGAAATTTTTATTAGGCTCAGAGTCCGGATTTGTGACAGGTACATGGCAATACGCTCACCTATTCCATGTTGGAACGTAAACATAACTGCTGAAACGTAAGCGTGAACTACAATCCTCTGCCTACCTGTTCATAAATTACAACCGTGATGTTACGTTTTTAGAGCGCACTTAATGCGTAATGGCATTCTCACCTAGAATTATAGACGGAAATAATCGCGTGTAGTGTTAATTGTTGCTTGCAAATTTTCATTCCCTTTTTTGAACGCTTATTACAGCTGCGTAACCAATTGGAATACGGGTTTTCAAATGTATCCGCATACAGTCTACTGTCAATAACATATTTTTGGAATTGTCACTCTGACACCGATTGACATTTTTGGCATTCATTTACACAGCTTTCTGTATTTCATTGCTTCTCGGGTGTATGAAATGAGGTTCTTAAAACAGCATTAGCACCTACTGTATACAAGTACCTACGTATAAATGAATATTTATAATCGTTAGGTTTTTAAATGTTTTTTTTTTTGTTTAAAACTCTTTAGCCAGTAATTTCTTCTACCAATTTCCTTCAGCAATGCGATGAATTAGCCGCAACATATAAACTTTTACAAACATAAGTAGAGTACCTTGAAAAGACAAAAATATCTCCTGTTAAAACCTACCAGTTTAGATGTTACTATCTTTTTACAAAATTATACTCCGCTATTTAAATGTTATAGTATATTTAGTGCACTTACAAAAGACAAAAAAAATGTGTTAATAATTAGAATGTGGATAGGAGTCATTTACAAATTATGTTTTCTATGATTATTCAGTTACAATACATATATACATATATCTATATTTACATACCTTTATATTCCCCGTTGTGTTTCTCATGGCCGGGCTTGTTCTTGTGGTGTTCGGGCGGGCGGGGCTTGGCCGGCCAGCGCCAGCCCGGCTTGGCCACGCGCTCCAGGAAGTACAGCAGCTCCTCCTCCGGGGACGAGAACGTGCGTTCGTAATGACGGCAGTACAACCTTCGGGGCATCAACATTATCATGAGAATATTGTATCAAAAATTAACAATTTATTAGGTAAAATATTTATTTTAAAATCATTGAAGACTGAGCCACATTTGATTATCATTTGGGTGACAATAAGAATTTATGGTTCGCAAGTGCTTGAAAAGTTTATAATGTAACAACTTCAGGTTATTATGGATAACCAACAATAGAATTTTGTCAAAAGACATTTAAATTTAAGCTAACTATTAACTAAGTCTTTCTCTCTGCAGCGGTAGTAGGTATAAAATATATCCTCAGCTTCTCCCATTACGTAGTCGTAAGGGCAAGATTACCATAACCGCAACGTATAAAGTGCAATCCCGTATGAGAATAATATGTTTCACACAAAACCCATATCATGTTATAACATAAGACATTTTACCAATCTGGGTGTACGCTCCATTTGTCGGACAAGTACTGCCTTGCAGATATGTTCTTGAAGGTGAGAGACAAGCGGTGGATGTCGTCGGTGGGCGGCGGCGTGAGTCTGTGCCGGCCGTAGTTCTCGGGTATGGTGATGACCAGGGTGAAGGGCGAGTCAACTATGCCCGTCCAATAGTAATGTTTCCTTGCTCGCGACGCCCTTTTCTAATATGACAATGAGCATTATTGTAAAGGATGGTAACGGACATTAAAATAATAATTATTATTATGTGAAACTAAATTGTTTTTCCGACCCTTTTTATCGTTCCACTTGGAAAATGGGTTTCACCTCAGAATGGGAGGTTTAAGACCATAGTAACAAAAATAATAAATATATATTATTATTTTTCTACCTCTTCGGGGATTACAGGCGTTTTTATATAGGTAATCATATAATCATAATTATTTGAACAATCATCAATAGAGAAAAGCCATGCCACGTCTGAAAGGATAGACATATTTTGTACTCGGTCGCCTCTGCCTACCCCTTGAGGGATTGACAATTTAAGGGTGTGACGATAAACTAAAAAAACAAATATAAAATTAAACTAACAGAAGCAATAACGTCCAAATTCTTTTTACAATGTTATTGTTATTGAGTCCACAATTCAAATGATTCACAGGTCTATTTACAATAACCATCATCATCATCATCATCATCATCATCATCATCATCAGCCTATCTCAGTCCACTGCTGGACATAGGCCTCCCCCAAAGA